>JADLZN010010359.1:0-125019 GCA_018155175.1 Sinocyclocheilus anophthalmus
GAGCGGGCTCCGTGAGATCCGGGACTGGAGCGGTCTCCGTGAGATCCGGGACTGGAGCGGTCTCCGTGAAATCCGGGACTGGAGCGGTCTGTGGAGTGTGCTTTCCTGTCCTCTTTCTCACCCTCCGCCGCTTAGTGGAAGTCTGAAAGACAGAGGTGGTGAGCTCCGGGACCGGAGCGGGCTCTGTGAGCTCCTGGATTGGACGGGCTCTGGAGTGGGCTCTGTGAGCTCCGAGACTGGAGCGGGTTCCTGCATCTCCCGGGGAACTGCAAGAGACTCAGACCGACATGAGATCACCAAGTTGCGGTAACCAAGGTAATCAATGAGGCCCCAAAAGTCAAGCATTTTAAGCCCATCCATCTCCCGAGGAGGCACGGGATTGTCTAAACAATCATTAAAAATCTTCTTTAAATCAGAGTCATAAAGTCCCATCCCTACCGCAAGGTTCCAAAAGGACTGAGCGAAATCTCCAAAGTCCATCCCCCGTTGGCGAAGATCCGCCAACATCCGGAGCCAAACCCTGCGCTCCTTCGAAGGAGGAGGAACAATCCGAAAGTCCATGATCCACAAAAGGTAACAAAAAACAAACTGCTGGAACTAGTAATGGCGTCTGGATTCTGTCACGGAATGCCAGGAGGAAACAAGGTAAGTTCCATGTGCAGTTTATTGAAAATAACAACAGGACAAGACAGAACAAAACGTTGCAAAAAGTAATCCAAAATCTGACACCGACAACACCAACTAAGAAGACAATACAATCCAGACGCAATGACAGACAGAGAAGGCATGATATATAAGCTGGGATAATGATGAACAGGTGTTACCGATCAGACAGGATTAGTGAGCAGGGAACTATGGGAAATGGAGTTTAACACAAACAACGTAAAACAGAAGAGCGCCCTCAAGTGACCAGTCCAGGTCACCACAACAAACACTGTGACATACACAGTATATATACATATATTATATGCAACCACATAGCAACATCCTAAAATCATTCTAACAATCAGATCCCCCTAACACAGTTTCTTATATATATATATATATATATACATTTGATAATTCTATGGGCATGTAGACAACATGGTTGCATTAAGCATTTTTACTTGGACTTCATTATGTATAAAATAACAGGATGAATAGTGTGTGTATGGAGGATGGCTGGATGGATGGATAGATGGATGGATAGTAGATAGATAGATAGATAGAGAGATAGATAGAATAGATAGATAGTTAGTTAGAGTAGATACGGTATATACACACATACAGTGGGGCAAAAAAGTATTTAGTCAGCCACCAATTGTGCAAGTTCTCCCACTTAAAAAGATGAGAGAGGACTGTAATTTTCATCATAGGTATACCTAAAATATGAGAGACAAAATGAGAAAAAAAAAACCAGAAAATCACATTGTAGGATTTTTAAAGAATTAATTGGTAAATTCTCGGTAAAATAAGTATTTGGTCACCTACAACAAGCAAGATTTCTGGCTCTCACAGAACTGTAACTTCTTCTTTAAGAGGCTCCTCTTTCCTCCACTCGTTACCTGTATTAATGGCATCTGTTTGAACTCTATCAGTATAAAAGACACCTGTCCACAACCTCAAACAGTCACACTCCAAACTCCACCATGGCCAAGACCAAAGAGCTGTCAAAGGACACCAGAAACAAAATTGTAGACCTGCACCAGGCTGGGAAGACTGAAACTGCAATAGGTAAGCAGCTTGGTGTGAAGAAATCAAATGTGGGCGCAATTATTAGAAAATGGAAGACATACAAGACCACTGATAATCTCCCTCGATCTGGGGTTCCACGCAAGATCTCACCCCGTGGGGAAAAAATGATCACAAGAACTGTGAGCAAAAAAAATCCCAGAACCACACGGGGGGACATAGTGAATGACCTAAAGGAGAGCTTGGACCAAAGTAACAAAGGCTACCATCAGTAACACATTGCGCCGCCAGGGACTCAAATACTGCATTGCCAGACGTGTCCCCCTGCTTAAGCAGTACATGTCCAGGCCCGTCTGAAGTTTGCCAGAGAGCATTGGAGGATCCAGAAGAGGATTGGAGAATGTCATATGGTCAGATGAAACCAAATAGAACTTTTTGGTAAAAACTCAACTCGTGTTTGGAGGAGAAAGAATGCTGAGTTGCATCCAAAGAACAGCATACCTACTGTGAAGCATGGGGGTGGAAACATCATGGTTGGGGTTGTTTTCTGCAAAGGGACCAGGATGACTGATCCGTGTAAACGACAGAATGAATGGGGCCATGTATCGTGAGATTTTGAGTGAAAACCTCCTTCCATCAGCACGGGCATTGAAGATGAAACGTGGCTGGGTCTTTCAGCATGACAATGATCCCAAACACACCGCCGGGCAACGAAGGAGTGGCTTCGTAAGAGCATTCAAAGGTCCTGGAGTGCCTAGCCGTCTCCAGATCTCAACCCATAGAAAAATCTGGAGGGAGTTGAAAATCCGGTTGCCAGCGACAGCCCAAAAACATACTGCTCGAGAGGAGATCGGCATGGAGGAATGGGCCAATACCCGCAACAGTGTGTGAAAACCTTGTGAAGACTACAGAAAACGTTTGACCTCTGTCATTGCCAACAAAGGGTATATAACAAAGTATTGAGATGAAATTTTGTTATTGACCAAATACTTATTTTCCACCCTTAATTTGCAAATAAGTTCTTTAAAAATCCTACAATGTGATTTTCTGGATTTTGTTTCTCATTTTGTCTCTCATAGTTGAGGTATACCTATGATGAAAATTACAGGCCTCTCTCATCTTTTTAAGTGGGAGAACTTGCACAATTGGTGGCTGACTAAATAATTTTTTTCCCCACTGTACATACATACATACAGTAGTGGCCAAAACTTTGCATCTTATGATGCAGTGTGATATAGAATTCATTCATTCATTCATTCATTCATGTGTTTTAAGAAACTGTGATGCAGGGTGTTGTTAGGATGTTCTAATTGTTTTTTTAGCATGTTGCTATGTGGTTGCTAGGGTGAGACTGGTATGAGACTGATATACATAGAGGTCGCACAGAATCAGTATAAATATATAGATATCAGTTTTACACTTATGTCTTTTAATTTATTACGGTTTTCCTTGCATTCTATTTACATTCCATTAATTTCAAAAGTTACAATATTTTTTGCTTTTTCTTATAGTAACAATGCATGTAATTATTCCATGATTTACATGTAGATGATGTGGTTATGTAGATACATTTGAGATTTTTAACAGGATGATAACTGAATATTAAACTATTTTTAGGTGCTTTGATTTGTTTATATATTTACATTTATTTTATTAATGTAATTATACTTTGTATCCAATAATACAATTTGAAAAGAATATTTATTTATTTATTTGTTCAGAAACTGTGATGCTAGGGTCATTGCCAGTGTGTTGCTAAGGCATTCTATTTAAAGCATTTTTTTTGGCATGTTAGCATGTGGTTGCTGTGATCTTCTGAAATATGCATCTTCCTCGTTCAATGTTTATCTGTGGGATTTTTCCACCTGTTTCATCATCCACGTGTAAAAATTCTGAGATTTATTTATATTTATTTTATTATATATATTTATGTTTTGTCTTATACAACTTTATAGAGTAGTGTATAGGCCTAGATTTTTAAATTTTTAAAGGGGTCATATGATGCTTTTTTAAATAGCATTATTTTGTGTATTTGGTGTAATGAAATTGTTTATGGTTTATGCGGTTTAGGTTAAAAAAACACATTATTTTATTTTCCACATAAGGTATAATATGGTTGCTCACTTATGCCCCACCTGTTCTCAAACTCGTTGATTTTTACAAAGCTCATCGTTTTGAAAAGTGAGGTGTGCTGTGATTGGCGAGCTATCCAGTGCGTTGTGATTGGCTGAATTTCTCAAGCGTGTGATGGAAATGTTACTTCCCTTACCATACTGTGATGCCCTGTCGAGCGACGAGACAAAAACATTAAAACGCATTAAAAACGAGGCATTTGTTGCATCAAGTGGAAACATAATTACTGATTATAATTACTTAAACTGTCTTTTTACGCGTCTGCGTTGCAACATAAAACTGGGCATGTCATGCTTTGTGATGGGGCGTAATAATCGACTAAAGAAAAAAAAACAACAAGCGCTTGACTTCCCCACTCTGTCTGCTCAAAACTTGAATTTGAATCGTTCAGTGGCAAATTCTTTAAATATAAAACATTTACTTACAGGCTGTGAGTCAGAAGACAGACTGTCTTTGCAAGTTTGTAACTGTCCCACTTTATATATAAACACGCGCTTGTGCACAGACGGCATTGCAGTCTAAGCTCTCTCTCTAAGAGTGCAGGATCAGGAAACAGTCCTCCATTAATTGTGCTGCACACATCTGAATATTTGGTGTGAACTGTTCTGGAACAGTGTTGTCAATACAACCTAACCACTGATTTCTAGCCGTGTCCATTTTTGGAAAGCCAAACAAAATAGTTTCGCTTTCACAAAGAAACACAATGTGGACGAAGTGAGTCGGCGGCCGGAGCGATCTCGCACGAAGGAGGGCCTGGCGGCAACCAAATGTTACAGAGCGCCTCGGCTGGCATCTCTTCGTGTCATCCACGTGAAAGCCTATCCGTCTATCCAGCAGCGTGTAAGATTTATGTATTCCTTCAGGCGAGCCAGCAAGCGGATCAGCTCTAGGCATGACGAAGCGGGTATAGTCCTCTTTTGGAAGACCTAGTCAAAGTAGTTTTCTGCTTATCAGCAACGAAACACACGAGCGCCTATCATCTACATGGGGGCGGCAGGGCGCTAATTTCAAATTTGTAAATGCATGCATATGACTCCCTTTAAAATTTGGTAGAAACTGTGATGCTAGGGTGCGTTGTCAAGGTGTTCTTAATTGTTTTTTTAGGCATGTTGCTATGGCGTTTGTCATGGTTTTCTGGTTGATTGCTAGGGTGAGTTCTGGCCTCGTGCTAAGTTTCTGTGATCTTCTGTACTGTGCATCTTTCTCTCGCTGTGTCATCGTGGGTTTTTACACACAAATACCATACCTTTTTTTCCAGAATCGGGTCTTTTTTGTGTGAATATTTGGGGCGGGCATTTTAGGGATGTAACGATTCACTCAAGTCATGATTCATATTCGATTCACGATTTTATTTTTTTTAAAAAAAAAAAAAAAAAATTAGATTTAGCTAAAGTTTAAATAAATGATCGTCTTTTATTATTGCTTGAACAAAATGCTGCACGTTTTTTGTGAAATTGAAATATAACACTATAATAATATACTATTTTAGCACTTGCATATTATTGCTCTTTTTTTTTGGTTTTGATCGTTTCTATTGTCCTCATTTGTTAGTTGCCTTGGATAAAAGCGTTTGCTAAATAACAATTTAAATATAATGTAAATGTAAATAACTAAACTAAATTGAAATTTTAAAACAAGCACCAAATCAAATAAATAAGTAATACAATTAAAATAAATCTCTTTATATAAACAAAATAAAGCTTTGTCTGTGCTCTTAACATTTAAAATTTAGAGGCAACCACTGTAAAAAAAATAAAAAAAAAAAAAAAATATGGATTTTAATTCACGAATCCAACAAAGATGCTGCATATCTATGCAACACGAGCAGTTTTAATTCTAAATTACCTGTCAGATTTCGAAATTTGAAGGCAAAAACATAATGATTTTACTTCTAGTTTTGTGATAACTATATCATAAAAAATATCTGCATGAAATCATAAACCGCAGACGCGGGCATGAACGAGACGCAGATTCACCTCTTTCTGCAGGCCGGTGGGCGCTTAAAGCTTTCCTTGGTTTCGCCTCCCGTTTTGTAATAGTGCTGCGATGATCTGGACATAAATTTATATCACTATACTATCTCTTCATTTTCGGTCCAAAAAAACAAAAAAGAAAAAAAAAAAACGATTTCGATATATATTCCAGATATCGATATAACCATAACTATTAAAAAAGCCTCATAAGAACGGCCACAACAGATGTCTGTACTTACAAACTTATGAAAAATTAATTTGCCAATTTATGAAACCTACTCCTATAAAACTATAATATTTTAGGAAAAAAATGGCGCAAAAAAATAAATGTTCACCTTTTATTGGTATTTGGCCTTCATACAAACAAGAAATGTGAAGTCACTGTCAAATAAATCTCAGACTCTCTTTATTAATATTAATATTTTTTACTTCAAGCTATAGGCGAACATACCAGTCAAAAGTTTTTGAACAGTAAGATTTTTTATGTTTTTTTAAAGAGGTTTCTTATGCTCGTCAAGCCTGCATTTATTTGATCCAAAATACAGCAAAAACGGTAACGTTTTGAAATATTCTTACTATTTAAAATAACTTTCTTCAGTTATTCTTTTGTAACATTATAAATGTCTTTACTCTCACTTTTGATCATTTTAAAACCTCCTTGACTATGAAAGTACTCATTTCTTAAATATACATTTTAAAAAGATTCTTTTGAATGGAATAGGTGTATACTGTTATTCAAAGTCTTTTATTTCAGATGTAATCCTGGATCTTTGGATCTTCTATTCATCATAGGAATCCTGAAAAAATGTATACTCAACTGTTTTTAAAAATATTGGATACTCAGGTGCAATCATCGTATTAAAATAGATTGGCTGAAGGATCATGTGACACTGAAGAATATAGGCCTAATGATGCTGAAAATGTAGCTTGTATCACATGAATAAATTACATTTTAAAATATATTCAGATAGACAGCAGCTATTTTAACATAGTAAAATATTTCAAATGTTACTGCTTTTTTGGTGCCTTTTGGATCAAAAAAAAAAAAAAAAAAAAAAAAGAATAATGGCATGCTTGGTGAGCAGAAGAGAATTCTTTAAGAAACATGAAAAATCTTGCAGTTCAAAAACCTTTGACTGTTAGTTTAGGCTGATTATTCTTATAGATTGAAATGTGCATTAACCAGGATAACGAGTATGAACATGCTCCGAGTTGCTTCAGAAAAAAAAAAAATAGAGCAACAACAAAAGCAAAGGTTTATTATTGAAAATGCAAACTGAATGTCTGCCAGCAGGAGGCGCTTTTAGACTGATAAAACTAACGGTTTCCCCAGTAATGGCTGTAAACAAAGCAGCTCCACCGCCCCTCGTCACGAACGGCTTACTTTATCAGATACAAATTGGCAAGACAGGTCTTGTGCCGCTTCAGAGATACGTTCATATAAAACACCCGCGACTTGTTTTGATTTTGAAACGTGCAGTGCTTATGTTTATTCAACAAAGTCAAACGCCACAAATGAATCAATGTATGGGAAACTGGTAATGTATATCGAAATATCGGAAATGTGTTTAAAAATCATATCACCGTTATTGAGAAATTATATCGCGATACAGATTGATATTGAATTATTGTCCAGCCGCTACACTCTAAACTAAGCGTGCTTCAGAAGTTCTATCAGTCCGCCGATGCCATAGCAAACGGCATTTTTGTTCCACAAGACCATTCAGGTCAAAGTTTTCTTGGAAAGACCGTCTCTTTCTTACGAAACTTTTTGTAATTCTGAAGACCCTTTTTAAGGTAAAGGGTGTTCCGTTATGAAGGCTCATTTAGACAAAGGTTCTTGCTATGGCATCGTGAAGCTCTCTTATTTTTAAGAGTGTATCGGCCCTCCCCCCCGCCTAGGAAACAAAGCAGCACTGCAAGATGAAAAGAAAAAATACCATATAAACTTCATATAAAGTAAGTTCCCCTCAGACATGCATTCATATAAACTCCTACCCCTAATTGAATCGCGATTTGTTTAGAATCTCAACCGATTTGAATCGTCACATATTTGAATCGATTTTCAACTGGCTCGCGGTTAATCATTACATCCCTAGGTGTTATGCAATTCCCACACAGTGACGTAGACATGTGGGGGCATGTTTAAACGAGGCGTTTTAGGGGGGCGTGGACAAGTCTTAACTTTTATAAAGAATATATCTTTGGATTTGAGACTTTAGTCTTTGCAACTTCAGGGATCTTATCTATGCACGAACAGCTTGTAACACTCCAAAGAGAAAGGAAAATTTTAAATTGCATCATATGACCCCTGTGATGCTAGGGTCATTGTCAAGGTGTTCTAATTGTTTTTAGCATGTTGCTATGTGATTGTCAGGGTTTTCTGGGTGGTTGCTAGGGTGAGTTCTCCCTTAAGTTTCTGTGATCTTCTGTAATGTGCGTCTTTCTCATTCAGTGTGCATCTTGTGGGGTTTTTCCACCTGTTTCATGGTATGCATCTGATCACTTTTTCAGAATCTGGGTTTTTGTACAGTTTGTTCAGCTTTATCTGTATGACCGCCGCTGTTAGCTCCATAAAGCACAAGCCTGAAATATCCTGCTCAAGTCCATGTGAGACCCAGAATCAGGCCGCAATCAAAGCCATGCTGGGCTCAGCTGGTTCCTCTGCAAGAAGTGGACTGGACTGATCTTACATGTGTGCTGGGAGTCCACACAAGCCTGTTTACATCCAATGACCCACTTTCACTCTTCATTTTGAAGTCCTTGTGCCCTAAAGAGCCATCAACAAAAGCTTCATTTCTGAAATCACTTCTATTTTTCATTTAACCTCCAAGGTAGATTTAGCGGTATATTATTATATCTCGATTTTCAAAATGGACTCAGGGGCTCGCTTGTGTAGTTTCATACTGGAGCACACACTTAAGCATAAAGTCTCTTTAATGGTTCTTTTCAGCAAGGCATTGTGGACTGTTTGAGGCTCTTGAGTTGTTTGTTTCTTTGGAGATGACAACAGCTGTTTCATATTTCATTCTTTAGATTCCCAGAACCAAATTTCTTCAAGTTCTTCAGATCAGTGTTTGGGTTTCTGGGCTTCTTGAAGCACCAGATCATAGATGTTGTCCTAAAGAACTAAAAGTGAAGTGTGGTTTTCAAAAAGAACCATATTACATTATTTATTTAAACTATCTAAGAATAGAGATGGTCCTGGCGATTCGGCAATTCTCCGTTGGCCGATTCAGATTTCTCGTTTTTTTATTTTTTGGGGGGGGTTTTTTTTGAAAGTGTGACCTGCCGATGACGCAATTTTTTTTCTCGGATTAATTTGGGCCCGCTTCTAAAATACTGATTTTCTCCCTAAGAACTATAATTGACAGCATATACAAACAAAAATCTATACCTTTTTTTCAGTGCTATTATTTACATAATAAAATAAATTATTAAACATTACATTTCCCCCAATTTGGACTAAGTTACAGATGTTCTCTCACTTAAACAACTCTCAAAATAAAGTGCTCAGTGACTGGAAAGAGGTAGAAATGACAACTAACTTAAAATGAGTTGCTGTATATAACAAAACAGATGTAATTTCCACTATGTTTTTTCGCCCTAACCTTATTAAATGGATGCATCATCTTTCACATTAAATTCTTACATTTTTTTCAATTAATTCTGTTAGAATAAGAAAAATGTAGAGCTGTTACCATTCAAATGAAATCATGTATCAACAAACATGAGCAATCAACTCCTCCATCTTTGCGGGCAGCTGCAGAAACACAGAAGCTGCATCTGAAGTGGGCATTAGATGTATTTTACACAGACTATTTGATGAGCTGGGGATCCCATAAATATGCAATTTATCAAAATGAAAGCTAAGAAAACCGGGCAAATTTACAGAATGCTTAAATAATTTTTAAGATTATAGGTTTTAAATAATTTTTAAATTCATACATAGAAAAATGCATGCAACTAATCAGAAATGCTTTAAATATTAAGCCACCACCAGTATGGTGGCTAGCAAAAATTACTGTTTTAATGAGTGAGTATTTAGATGGCATTCATTCAATCCGCGTTCGTATCAAATCGGTCTGATTCATTCAGATGCAAGGCAAGTGCTAGTTTAATGAATCGGTTAGCTGAAGTTCATTGACTCAATCGTCGTTCAAAAATGAGGATATCATTCAGTACTCGAATACACTCGGACACACAGTTCTGGGCTGTTTTGATTGAGAAAGCTATTTTTGTTCAATGAAATTGAGGCATAAAACAGGGCGAATAAGTGTGTCTAAAATATACGATCAGCTTTAATTTTACAGCTTCTTGTTTATTGAAGCTAGATTCTATTGTATAAACTTCGGCCTTGCCACGGTGGCACGACATACATGTTTACATGGGGGTCGAGGGTTGTTGAGCTTAAGTGCCTGGGCCATTCGACAGTCGTCGCATCCTCTACTTTAAGCCGAAAAAATTTATATTAGATATGAAGTAATCCTTACATACATTTTCATGTTTGTGTTTATTATGCTTTATGCATAAGCTAATATGCTGTAAAATACACATTTTGCTATTTGATTCTTGTTAAATTACATTTTACATAATCTAATATCATATTATTGTAAAAATGTCGTTTCTAATTTCTTTCCATAATATATTATTTATTAGACTATTAATAATATTAATTTACTTACTTTAGGGTTGGGGCGGCTTCAAACTAAATAAAAAGATATTACGATGTGAAGAGCTGCCACGCCACGTCAAGCTACCCCGTTCATAGACTCCGCTGTGCATACTCAATACGCGTGTTCGGAAAGACAATATACTTGTATTATGGGGGGAACGCTCTAAGGGAATCAATAAATAAAGTGAAAATATATCCTATCTTTCCTGGTAATTTCTCTGCACTACTTATTTAATGGTATACATTAAACTATATAAATTGCGGGAGCATATAGCCGGCTATTGGTCCTGGGCATTGAACTACTGCTTTTGAATGGCCCTCAAAAAAGAACACTGACGTTCGCCTTTTAGTTTCCCTTTTCACTTCGAGATTCGCAGATCACGCCCCGTCCCGCCCCCACCCCACCGTGCACGCATCTCTGTTTATACTAGTGAGGCAGTGCTGTAGCTTACACACGGTAGATGGTAAGTATGTTACGGCCGGGACAACACATTTACAAGATTAGATGTTTTTCAGTGTGCATCAGTAAGATCTGGAATCATGTCGGCATCATCCTAGTCTCTTCTGCGCTTTCATCTGTTTATGTGGTAAGTGAACTTTTATGTACTGTAATTAACAGGGTTCAGAACTGTTACGAAACTTTATTTGTTTTCCCGTGGCCTCTTGCTTAATATGGATCACTTAATCTTATGGCACAAACGCCGCTAAACCTCCACTCCCCGTTGATTCCCGATGTCACTGTATTTCATCGTGGGTCGAGGTGTGTCACATGTAGACATCCGTAACGTCGATCATACTAAATGTATAAATATAATCAATATATAATAATAAGATAATGGTTTATGTCAGAAAAATGTACGTTTCCACATTTATAATATAATTTACATATTATATTTTTTACTTTATATTTTACGGATTGAAATCTAGCTAATAAATTCTACATTTTACATCTTTGAAAATTAATATTTATCATAAATATTTATTATTATAATTATTTATTTATATTTATTTATTGCCTTCCAATTCAATACAGTTCTCATTGCATTCTATTTACATTAAATTCATTGTCATAGTCACAATATTTTGTGCTTTTTCTTATATGCATTTTTCTTTATTATTGTGCTTTTTCTGTAATTGGCATGTAGACAGTGTTGTTATGCTGATACACTTACACAATGGAATTGCATTTATATCAAATTTATATTAAATGACAGAAATGACTATAATCGAATATCAAGGTTTATTTTTAGAAGTTCAGGAGAACATTTAAAGATGGTTTTTGAATTACCATCTTGTAATTATTTTTGGCTGTATGAGGTTTTTTAGGTACTCTTTGGTTTCTTGGAGATGAAAACGTTTTTTGATGTTTCATAGGTTCTTCAGATTCCTTTTTTTGGTTTCCTTGTTCTCAGAAAGCGTTTTATTCGGAAGAACTGGAGATTAAAAAGCTCTTTCTGAGGCTTATAAAGGTTCTTGTGCTTCATCAGGCTGTAAAACACGTTTCGATCCCTTATTTAACAGCGTATAAGCTCTCGTATGGTGTGATAGTATTTCTTTTTTGACACTCTGCCTTTGTTTACCTATTTGTAATAGTAATAGGCCCAGAAATGTGACTGTTACTAATACAGATTACAAATACAGCGGTCAGTGAATTAACAGAGTAGTGCAGCAGCAGTTTTTTCACATTATGCCCAGGCTGTTTATTCTGCCAAGGCATTTATATTCAGCACCGAGGCAGACTGGTGAGATCTGGGGCTCAAAATCCACCTGCCAATCACGTCTAAACACTCAGTGTCTGCTAAGCATATCAGGAGGCTTTCCCTATCTGATCTCGGGTCAGAAAGACTGACATCCCCTACTACGTTATCTTTACTTCCAGGTCGTTTATCATTGCTGAAAGCTGGTCCGGAGGCATTGAAGTGTTCAATTTAATCATGACTGTGTGGCTGCTTACTCTTGGCGGTGTCGTGCGCGTTATGATAAAACTGAGTTGCCACCAGAGTGTCGTGGAAGCGTAGTCATAATTGTGAAGTATGTCGCCATGTCTTTGCTAAAAACGGCCAGCAGAATCAATTAAAGAGCAGGAAGAAAGGAGATGGCAAGCGAGGGATGGAGTTTGGCTGGATTTCAGTTCCTCTAGATGTTGGGAAGTGGGTTGTGCTGAAGAATGGTAACATGAGGGATAAACCTCGTCTTTAAAGGTGAAGTGTGCACATTTCTAATGTTTCAATAGTTGCAAAAAATATATATAAAATGACACGATAATTGACTATAGAGCATTATTTTTAGGGGAAGCTTTAAAGATCTCACCCAGCTAACGGAATGTTCTGTTAAAGTTTTCTCAAAGTTATAAACAAACATTCTTCCAGTAACGTTAATAGAATGTTAATTCAGAGTTATCTGTTCTTTAATAATGTTCTGAAAATGTTATTTATACATAATGTATACATCGTTTTAGTTGGATGTTTATCTAACATTTTTTATGTGTTATTTGTTTCAGAATGTTTGGAGAACATTCCCAGAATGTTTGCAAAATCCTTTAATGTTATGACCAAGAAAAAACATTTTTAAAACATAAATTTTGACTTTCAGTTCACGCATAACATTTAGGTGGAAAAAAAAATGTCATAACTGTATGGAACATCACAAAAAAAAAAATAAACAAAGCATTCTTAGAGCGTTTTTGTCTTGCGACGCTCTTTGGTTTGGTGTTTCTAAAGAACTAGAGGATAAAAACGTCTTTTTGAGACGTTTAAAACGTTCTCCTATTCCATTAGGCTGTAAAATCCCAGTTAAATCCACATTTTTAATGTTTATATAGTTGTCAAATCATATATAAAATGACATGATAATGATTAAATATAGATCTTTATTAGCAGTTTTAGCAGATTAGAAGAACCTTTAAAGATCTTATGGTTATTAAATGATTCAACAAAGATCTATTCTTCAGTAATTATTTCTGGCTGTATATGGATTTTAATATGCTCTTTGGTTTTGTTTGCTTGTTTCACCGGAAAAAAAAATCATTCTTTGAAACAGTTTTCACTCAGAAATTGCTAAATATCACATATAATTACCAGGGTTGTTAAAGTGAACTAAAACTAAACCATAAAAAATATTGCTTGAAAAAATAGGCTATATGTTAACTATGTTATTTATTTAATTGATTTATACTTTTTATGTCAACTTGTTGTACTGAGAAATAATAAACTGTATACTACATGTTTAGAAAAGACCTACACCAATATAAAAGTACAAAAAACAGCTTTAAAAATACGTAATATGAAAAAAGTATGAATAAGAATGCAAAACTAATTTACAATATTATTAAATCTATAATAGATCGGCCCTTCATTAATATCTACACTTAAAGCAATGCTGATTATGCAAAGGAACTGGGCAATAGCAATTTTTCCATGACATGTAACTACTTAAAAAGTAATAACAGAAACTGAAATCGGTGGCTTTCCACTTCTTGATAATACCTCTAATATAGCTTATTATCAAGGAATCATTTTTAGTAGGTTTCATTTGTGTGGATTGTCCGTCACTTGAGGGGCGCCTAAGCTGACACAGTTGGGGGGTAACTAGATGTGGAAATAATGGTTGTATGCTCCCATTGTGAGGTCTGCAGGGGTCCCTCATCAGGATTTATCAGTTATCCATTCTTTCTACGCATTTCTTTTGTTTGTATGGAAGCTAGAGACATAAACTCTTAGCATAATATCAATTTGCTGTGAATGCTCGCTGGCCAGTATGTCCCCTGCAAATCACGTGTGCCATTATGATTCATGGTCTCAAAGTACTGACTCAGTCGGCATCGAGGCGATAGCCGAGAACAAATCACCGCTCATACTTCTTGCTTTAACTGTCATTATGAAATGTGTGAATAGATGAAAGTCTAAAAGCGGTGATGGGTAGTATTATGTGTAGTCAAGGTTAGTACACCCTAGTGTCCGTTGTCGTGTTTTTTTTTTCCATGTAGTGAACTTCTTGCCTGCCGACTCATTTCGTATTTGCCATGATTGAATAGCGAGCCGTCAGTATTTAAGTCTGCTAAAATTGGCTATAAATTAACGTTTCCTCTAGCAGTCAGAGACTCGAGGCCGAATAACTCTCAAGGCTCCAGCATGCCTCAAATCGCGAACAAAACATCTATTCATCTCACAGAAAGCCCCTGCCAACGGTTCTGATAGGTGATACAGTTCCAGAAGATTCATCATCCTTAGACCATATTTATGCTACGATATACTAAACTAGGCACTTGCTCAAATATTTCTTTAGCTGACGGTGTCGAGTTTGGGAGGAAATGTCATTTCTTTTCTGTGCACTTCCAAACACTTAAAGGGGATAGTTCAGCTTTCAGCTTATGTTATTCGAGAACAGAAGGTGAATTTTTGAGGAATTTTGAAAAAAGACATCCAAGGAATAATTGACGACAAGCCATTGAGTTGTTAGAAAATAATGCACACCTAAGGTGGAGGGTTTTGGTTCTTTTGCTGTTGTAAGCCGTATCAACCTTTGAAATAACTGAAATCATTTGACGAAGTGTGATTCGGCGAGGTGTTAGGTCAATTACTTTTGCTGGCTATATTCCGCTGAAAAATTAATTGAACACTTACTTTAGAACTGGTTCTGTCAGGTGCCAATACAGATTCAAGGTCATTCAACAGCCCTCGTAGTATAAATATATATAAATTGGAATATTTTTTTTAATAGAAAGTTAAGAATTGTTGTTCGTGGGGGCCTAGGCTGGGGCTTACTGTATTGTTTCAGAAGTGAGAGTAAAGATACAAAATTTAGGTCATTATATATTGTTACAAAGATTTATATTTCTAAATAAATGCTGTTCTTTTGAGCTTTTTGTTCATCTGTGAATCCTGAAAAATAAGTTGTATCACGGTTTCCACAAAAATATTCTGCAGCACAACCGTTTTTAATATTGATAATAATCAGAAATGTTATTATGAAGGTTTTCAGACAAATCATCATATCGAATGGATTCTGAAGATGCAGGTACCTGAAGACTGTGAGGGTACTGATGTCTGAAAATACAGCTGCGGGGGCATCGCGACTAATTCGAAGTAAGCATTTTAAGAGATATTCATCATAGAAACGCGTTAACTTTAAATTGTAATAATATTTCAGGCAATTTACCTGTTCTTACTGTATTGGAGCATAATAAGAGACTTTTTATGAAACATTAAATATCTTACCATTTAAATGCGGATTCTACTGTATGTATGATGAGGCCCACAAATCATTAATGTTTACTCATATAATCATATTCTATCTACGGAATTTTGTGCTTCTTAATTTTATAGGCAACAGATTTGTGACAGACCCAGGACAATATTGATTATCCAGGATGATTTTTTACTTCATGGAAATTATACTACAAAATATGCTCATAAGAGACTGTTCATTAGAAGGGGTGTCCTAATACTTTTGGCAATATAGTGTATATATGCATATATAAAATACATCATAAGGTATAAGACAATGAAAAATAGTTGTGCATATGTATTAGGGCTGCCACTAAAGTTTTTTATTTCGATAAGTCTATCTACTAGCATCAATTATCGATTAATCTAAACGAATTAATTTCTCCCTACAAAAAACAACAACATTTTAGCTTAAGAATATTTTATTACATTATAATTCATTAATACCATAATGAAATCGCAAAAGTAAAAAGTAAGTGCAAGAAGTGGCAAGTGTCCAACCTCAGTAGTCCAGAATGCACTGAAATTCATAAGTTCAGTATATAGTGTTACAGAATGACACGATATCCATCCAGCAGTTCTAGTCTACCTAATAATTACTCAATTATAATCCAAAAACACCTTTTTAAAGGAGTATTTATCAGTAATATATTATTATACATAGAATATTATTTAGGAGAAATTTAATAGGCAGTAGTTCTGAAAAAAAAAAAAAAATAAGTAGCTTTTTTTTTTTATAATAAATCAAATTATTTGGAGATATGCTTTTGATGATTCAAATTGGGGATTCAAATTTAATGGAACGCATTAAAATGGAATCCAAAAATGAATGGAACAGATCTATATGGTAAGATAAAACTAGTAAAACTCAATAATTAGACTATGCTATTTGATTACTAAACTTTAATTAACCATTAAAACGGTGTATAGAAAAATGAAAATGGAAAAAAAAACTGCATTTGGAAATAAAACGGATTTCATAGTGCCCTATAATTATAATTATTTTTTTTGTGGTAATAAAAATAGATGAAAGTGAACATTAGCCTTTAAAATTACTTAAAATACATATATAATAACAATAGGGCAGTAATAATTGGTTCAAATAAAATATCAAAAACAAATAATCATGTGGTTTTACTCACGAACAAGAAACGTTAAAAAATACATAATGTATATATAACACATAGCGCTAATGTACAGTACGCATTCAACAAAGCTGTACTGAGGGCCGGCCTAAACGGCCTGAGTGAATTTGTTTTATTATAAAACAACCCCCCACCCCACCCCCCAGCATTAGCAACTGATGCATCTATACTTGTTTATATTAACTCAAGGCACCATTTCCTCAATTTCCTACATTAATCATTTAATTTGGCCATGTATCTTTAGGACAGAAATGCTATAGCCCTGTAATTAAATGATTATAAGTGGAGATCAAAACTGTAACTCAGAGTGAGTGGGGGGGGGGGGAGCGATTATTATTTTATAACGCATGCGATGTATGCCTCCTGAGTTGGGTATAGGTACATTTATAATGATTTAGCGCTTACAAATCTGATGAAATGGCTCACCCCCCCACCCAAAAACCCCCCCCGAAATCCCCCGCCCCCCCCCCCCCCGCCCCACCACCCCCCCCCCCACCCCCCCGCCCCCCCACGCATGTTGGCGTTCCCGCTATATGACGTTATAATATAATCTCCAAATTCACAACAACACGCAGAGATGGAGTTTGAGACGCTCCACACATGATGATGTGAACGGAGCCGCTGTGTGACGCATGTACTTAACCTACACGCATGTAAATAATTAAAGCGCATATACTGTATTAGAACTGCATTGCATATAATTATTTAATTAAATCGTAACATTTGTGAATTCACAATTATGCTTAATTCGGTTAAATGGGTTTAATATATCATGCAGCGTTGGGAAAGCAGACTAAAATAAGTAATGTGTTTCATACCGTTCGTCCATGTGGCCGTGAGATGCGGCACCTTCGCATGAGTATTTTGGGCGCTGTTAGATCGACGTGAGTCAAACATGAGTCGAGGATTTAAAAAAATCGGATATGTCGAATAAAATCAGACAGAATCGGCGACAGCCCTAATATGTATATTTTATGTGTTTTGTATGTTGTATAGACAGTTTTGTGTGAGTATATGATTCTTTATGGTGTCTTTTGGAGCTTGACAGTCATTGTCATTATGACTTGTTGTTGTATATAAAAGAACGGCATAAATGTCCTTTTAAAAAAAAGCCTCCTGTGGCGTCTCACAGAACAAGATAACAGCATGTCTGGAACGGGAGGGCGTAAATAAAGTCAGAAAAAAAAAAAAAAAAGACAAGTTTTCATTTTGAGAGTGAGACTATTCCTTTAAAATGTGCTTCGCTATGGTCTATATCAGCAGTGCTCAACTCTGCGTAATCGACATCTCCATCAGACGTGCGCGCATTGAAGGAGAACAGATAAACCAATCAAAATCGACGCCAGTTGGACTGCCTGGGGGGGGGGGCAGGAGGAGCAACTCCCGAGCCGTGTCACATTCTACAGGCGTATTTCATTTCACTCTTCAGTGCTTCCCCTGTGGCGGGGTGGGAACACAGAGTGACCTGCCAGCAAACTAGGTCAAAGGCGAAGCGTGCACCTTTTCACCCATGAAGAAAGCAGCTAATCAGATATTTCTCACCCTTGAGGCGTCCGAGTTCTCCAGTAGTTCGGCGTCGGGCATCTGAATGTGGCTTTCCCCCGTGAGCGCAGTGAAAGTGATTAGTTGTCGGTAATGGAGGGGAATGGTTTTAGTGACACGGCTCGACCTGCCTGCTATCTACACACACACAGATCCGCCCACAAATAAGCACTTCGTAAATTGTTTATCTGCCTGTGGTTACGCTTTCTGATGTTGCTCAAGTGGTTGAAAGACTCCATGATATCAAGAGTTTTGTGGATTTCAGTCTGTCTGTTAATATATATTGTGCATATAGTATGCAGATTTTCTGTATGCATAGAAAAGCTAAATGATTAAAAATCAACTGGGGCATTCCTTCTTCTGGGGCACTATATAGCCTGTCTCACAATGTTTGCAATACTAGCTATGTCGCTGGCACAATGGGCATGCTTGACTTGGGTCTTGTCCTTTCACTTCAAGTGTTGTGAATATCAGCTGTGATTTTATAACAACATCTTGATTGATTATTTAATTAATCAGTTTTTTCTTTAATACACTAATAAGAATTAATATAATAGCATTTATTATTGGATGTTATTGTATTTTGTGATAGCATATAAAGAAATATTATTTATTTATTTGAATACACGTATTTATATATTTTTATTTACATACGTTCCCTCCCAAAAAAATGTAAAAAAAAATACAAATAATTTGTATATATTTGCCTCGTTTTTTTTTTTTTTATTTACATATGCATTTCATATAATTTCTGCATGAAAAAGAGCATAAATATTAAATTCTATTTATTTCAATGTTTTTTGTATTTTCTATGTGTATTATGTCTACACCAATAGACAATGTGATATTTATTATTTTTACGATGAAATATAAATTAGAATACCTTTTTTTTAAACTTTACAATATGAAGCTCATATGTTTTTACATCAAATATAAATAATAATATTTTATCTTATTTAAATATACTATAATTGATAAAAGCTATGGGACTGTTCTAATGAAGGAAAGGTTGAACTAGTGAAGAGGTGCTATAGTAAGATTTCTGGCTATGAGTACAATCTCTAATGCTAAAGCATGTAATGATATGGCTAGGGAATTGTGTTCTTCTCAATTTATATCAACAAGTTTGGACAGACTAGGGATGGGTAGTCGTTAAGGTTCTATCTGGTATTACTACTCCTCCGCGATAGTGGGGGGGTGGGGCTCCGCTTATCAGATTCGGGCGTGTGTTAACGGAATTCTTATCGGTAGCTTTTTGTGTATATATATAGTATATATATATATATACAATATATATACATATATATACATTGGTAGTCGAAATTATTCAGACTCGCCTTACATTTTTCACCAGTACTTTTTATATATGCATGCCTATTTGCTTAAAATGCATGTAAGTTAATTTTTCTTCCTTGAAACATTATTTAAATGTACACACAGCACCGCGGCATATTGAGCGAAAAACAGCAGAATTGTTGACATTTTTTTAGGCAGATTCTCTTAAAAAGAAAACTGAAATATCCCATGTCCTAAGTATTCAGACGTGTTGCCTTTGGCCGGCAGAAATTTAGTTAGAATCACTCCTTTGTCTGATGCTAATACGAGGGTTCATGAGTCTTTTTGGAAAGATGCCACAAGATTTTTCAGCACCTGGGTGTTGGGAATCCTTCTGGAAAACTACATACGGCCACAATATCCTGCGCCTTGCTAGATCGCTCTGCTGGCGAGATTCTCGTCAGGATCTGGATGGTAATCCGTTGTGACGCCATTTTTAGGGTCTTCTCGCAGAGATGGTCTCAATTGGGTTAAGTCAGGCTCTGGCTGGCGATTCAAGATACAGTCAGCAGAGTTGTTGTGAGCCACTCCTACTCGCCTTAGCTTTTAGCTGTGTGGTCTTAGGGTCATTGTCCTTGTTGGAAGGTTAAATCCTTCCTGGGGCCGCGTCTGGAGGTCCTGAGCACTCTGGAGAAGTTTTTCGTCCAGGATATCCCTGTGCTTGGCTGCATTCATCTTTCCCTTGATTGCAACTAGTCGTCCTGTCCCTGCAGTTGAAAAACACCCCCACAGCATGATGCGGCCACCACCATGCTTCACTGTTGGGACTGTATTGGACAGGTGTGTGTGCAGTGCCTGGTTTTCTCCACACATAACCGCTTAGAATTAAGGCCAAAAAAGCTCTATCTTGGTCTCATCAGACCAGAGAATCTATTTCTCACCATCTTGGAGTCCTTCAGAGCTCAGGTGTTTTTAGCAACTCCTATGGTGGCGGTCTTCATGTGTCTTGGCACGAGGTAAGGCTTCCGTCGGGCACTCTGCCATAAAGCCCCGACTGGTAGGGGGGGGGGTTCAGTGATGGTTGACTTTCTATAACTTTCTCCCATCTCCCGCCTGCATCTCTGGAGCGCAGGCACAGTGATCTTTGGGTTCTTCTTTAAATCTCTCACCAAGGCTCTTCTCCCCCAAATAGCTCAGTTTGGCCGGACGGCCAGCTCTAGGAAAGGGTTCTGGTCGTCCCAAACGTCTTCCATTTAAGGGTTATGGAGGCCACTGTGCTCTTGGGAACTTTAAGTGCAGCAGAAATTTTTTGTAACCTTGGCCAGATCTGTGCCTTGCCACAATTCTGTCTCTTCAGGCAGTTCCTTTGACCTCATGATCTCATTTGCTCTGACATGCACTGTGAAATGTAAGGTCTTATATAGACAGGTGTGTGTCTTTCCTAATCAGTCGAATCAGTATAATCAAACACAGCTGGACTCAAATTAAGGTTTAGAACCATCTCAAGGATGATCAGAAAAATGGACAGCACCTGAGTTAAATATAATAGTGTCACAGCAAAGGGTCTGAATACTTAGACCATGTGATATTTCAGTTTTTCTTTTTAATAAATTTGCAAAAATGTCAACACTTCTGTGTTTTTCTGTCAATATGGGGTGCTGTGTGTACATTAATGAGGAAAAAAAAATTACTTTTGATTTTAGCAAATGGCTGCAATATTAAAAAGAGTGAAAAATTTAAGGGGGTGTGTATACTTTCCGTACCCACTGTATATAAAATCCATATTTTTGTGCACTCACGATAAAAAAACACATCGCGCTTTTGTGAAATAATGAAAGCAAACAGAATGCGCTTTCTGCCGTCTCAGTCTGTGAACTTAACTACGAAACTACGAACGTTGTTACATTCCTTCGGGGCTCCTCAGGTTTTCGGCACGGTTCAAATGTAAGCACGTTTTGATGGGGGGGGGGGGGGGGGTTTTCGTAGTTCGGGATTTGGGAGAGAATGGAGAGCGTGAACCGGGTGGGCGGACATTTAAACAATTTAATAAAATAAGCAAACACGAAAACGAAAGTAAAGTTGCGGTGGCAGCCTCCTGCGCGCACAAAGAGCTGTCGCAGCCAAAAACACAATAAACTCCAGGCTGTTCCTCATCGTCGTCGCAAGGCACCTGTCTTCACTTCATGCCTCCTTTTATCCTTCCGAGTTGGGCTCTCTCCGTGGGACCGAGACTGTATGAGTGGTGCATGTTGCGCTCTTTAGCATTACTCACCGCCCCCCGGTTCCCGCTCCGTTCCCATGGCTCTCGGCCCCGCCCCCACTCGTCACAAGCACTTATTAGGCTATGTGGGCAATTAAAGGCTCATAATAATGTTTTAAATGGTTTATTAATAAACGTGTGATTAGTTGACTAACGCTTAAAATTAACGACTACTAGTCGACCAGAAAAATCCTTAGTCGAGGACAGCCCTATTGGAAATTATTTATTTGCAGGATGATGCTGTACCTGACACTGACAGTCAGTTTAGTGACATCAGCATAATACTGTTGGACGCATTTATCATTGTGTACATACTGTGTCAGTATATAAAAAAACAGAAGGTAGTACAGAGCATACACAGTAGGATGCTATTCATTGGGAACACAACCGTGCTCCCATATGCATTAGTGGGTTGTTTGTTTGTTTATTTGCTTACAGCCAGCGAAGTTTGCTGAATTTCATTGCGAGTCTGGCTCCCAGCGGAGCGTCTGACTCATGTTTACTACGCTGCTGATGTCACTCGCTCAGATGAGGACTCGTATATCACTGGCCTTCATGACAGCAGCTCATTAGTAGTTAAAATAAGCAATTACAACATGCATGTCAAGAAAATTTATGTTTAATGTGATTTCCCCTCCGAGGGTGTCCGTCCATTAAGAAACTCGGCATTCATCACACAGATCCTCCTGTCAGGGATTATCATTTATAATAAGGGCTTCTCAAGCTTACAGACCCCTGCAAGAATCAGACGGCTTCATTTGAGGAGTCACGGCTCCTTAGTATGCAGATAAAACAGCACGAGATGAAACGCGTCCCTGGAGGACCAACATGAGCGTGTAGAAGTAGCTTGGGCTTTATGTTCCACTCGCACTGCAGCTTTTAGAAATGATACATTTAAAAATCTGTGTTCTATTGAGAACCAGCCTGATGTCACTGGAGAACCTTTGATGCTCCACAAAGAACTTCTCGTTCTCGCTAGGTGTTTAGGAAAACAGTCTGGTGCTTTAAAGATCAGAGAAGCCAAAACATTGATCTGAAGAACTACATGAAGTACTAAATAATCAAACATCAAGAATCTTTTCATCTACAACGGGGATGCTGGGGCTAGTTGTCATACTTTTTAATCTAGTCAATTATTTATTTATTTTCCAGTTGCATTTATTTTCTAAAGTCTTGAATACAAAAAAAAAATGCTGTGTTTAACACGTTGACCCCTCTTAGTGGGGCATGTTGTCTTGGAATATGAAGTAAGCAGTTTATTGACACTGAATTGAGCATACATTTTACTATAAATATGATGCTGTTTAAATATGCAATATATTTAATTAAATAATGTTATTTTTTTAGTTAGTTAAAATGTGCTATAGGCAGTTATGTCTTTTCAGCAGAAAATAAACATTTTATTCCTATTATGATGTCTATTAAGGTGTGTTTGTATTCTGAATATATATATATAGTGTATATACAGTATATGCAGTGTGTATTAATAGTAATTTTTTTTTTTTTAATTCATGTCAAATTATTCTAACATGTATTATCATCAGTATAATGAACTATTACCGGCAAAATCTAAACATAAAATTTAATACAATGTTTTAAATGATTTTTAAATGTATTATAGTCTGTTTAATGCCTATTTAGCAAAATCTAAACATCTAAAAACTTTTCTAAAATAAAAAATAAAGAAAAAAAAAAAAAACAGTGAAGACAATATATTCTGAATTAGAATAATATAATAGTCATTTATTTGAAAAAATTTAAATTTAATTTTAAAATGTCTTTATCAGAGTGAATTTAATGTCTAGTAGCAAGATCAAAATTGCAAAAATATGATGCTATTTAAATATCATATACATAATATATATGATATCATTATATATTATAAGGCGCTCGGCCGGATGAGATTTTGATGTATGACAAGCTCTTAACGCAAAAATATCAGGGTTCACGTCATGCCATTAGTGTCGTTACAGCGCTAAAAATGTGTTGATTTTTAAATGACGGTATAAGAAATATAATTTTCCGCTGAGCACAATATATTTTGTTTTTGAGCAACTTACAGAATATTAGGAACAGTAGAATTTATTTTTTCTTTTATTTGTTTCCTAAAAAGAAGAAAAATAAAGACTGACATCTTTAATTAACCTAAATCTGTAATTACAGTTATTTAATTTTAGTTATATAATTCATATACATTTCATTTATATCATTTCATATCATTTAGTTATATAATTTCATTATATACATAATTGCATACATATACATAATTTGATTTAATAACAACCCAATTTGAAGCAAAAACAGAATATTCTGTTCTGACTAGCTTTGTGAAATTATACAACATGCCTGAAGGAAGCAAACAGCAGAAGCTCTGAATGAGATGCAGATTCAGTCTCTTGACAGCGAGGAGCGCCTGTCGGTAGCACCATGATACGGCGTTTCCTTGTTACCGCTGTTAACGGGAGTTTACAGACTTCATATTTTCACATAAACTACATTTTGGAAAATTATTGCACTGCAACGCAGTTTGCGAATTCGTCAGAAGAACAGAGACAGAGTTGTCTTGGGCAATAAGACAAAAACGATCCGTTGCGCGATCGCGAGTTCCAGGGAAAGCTCTGTAAACTCGTCGATCTAGCACACACGTGACTGACCGCTCGCTTCGTGTCGAACCTACACGCAAAAGAAGGAGGGTCGTGTTCTCGCTACACGGCAGTCACAAACCAATCTGCATCAACTGAGGCATTCTAGCACTTTCAGATCTTGAGGAGAGTCATGATAAACATCCACGCTATCCGCTATGAACACCGGTAGAATACCAAATATAGGGCGGTGTTTGAAGAGCCAGTGAAATTTTCAATCGCAGGTATCTCTTGAAAGCGCGTATCGGCCCATGCCTAATATACTGTATATATCATATATATCTATATAATATATATAGTATTATTATATATATTATATCCTAGCATATCTATATGTATTACATATATATACTATCTGATTAAATAATATTAATAGTATTTATTTATTTGAAATAACATTACAAATGTCATGATGAAAACTGTAGTGTGTAATGAATTACACATTTTAAATTACTTTTTGATTCCTAACTTGTTTATCACATAGATTTACACAAGATTATTCTGTACTGTATTGATATAAAAATACAAAAAGAAAGATAATGTGTTCCATTCTTTGTTATAAACAACCAAGTACATTAAACATTGTTAAGTCGGAGTTTCACTGACTGGGGTTCATGTAATTATTTTACATGTAATCAGTTACTACCCAGCACTGATAAGTTGCACTAATGCAAATGTGACAACTTGCCCCGACCTGTCATCCTAAAAAAAAAAACAGTCCAACCTCTCAGTTCAGATTCACATTCATAAAACAGTTACTGTTGATAGAGAAAACGTTGTGTGATTGCACTTTTGACTGAAAACCTGCTAGTTACTGAGATAAAGACTCTGTGACAACTAGCCCCGGTGTCCCCTATATAGTGAAAAAGAAAAGGGTTGATCATCTTTTGTCAGTCTGAAGTGTTGCACAGACCCACTGAAGGACTTTTAAGCGTGTATTTCCAGTATCATGTGACTTTCTTTGCAGCATTTTGGTTTAAAAATAGCATGACGCAAGCGAGCGGTAGATCCAGAAGAAAATGACTTAACGCCACACGTTTGATCAAGAAGGCTTTCAGAAGTCACACAGTCTCAGGCATCCGTATAAACCCAGAAAACACATACTACCATCCGCGGATCAGTTTATGATAATCTCAGCTGTAGTGCTGAATTATGAATGCTGCAGAAATGTGAATTTCTGTGTAGAGTATCAGGCCATATCTGACTGGCTTTTGAGTCAGAAACAGTCGCATGCAGCAGTGCGGGGAAATTTCCACCTTCTGGACCATAAAACGGGTTAAACCTCCGCTGAGCTGAACACACACCTAGATATATTGAGTTACAAAGCAATTCTCTTTGCTAACTTGTACCAGCAGCATCAATTAATATGTATTCATTGCGTAATTCATATGTACTGCATAGCAGAGGAAATTAAGAAGCAGATGGAAAATGTCTTAGTCAATCTTAAGTTTCTCTCCGTAATCATATCAAAGCAGTTTTGATGCTAGAAAAAAAATGTCACAGAAGTGTGAGAACAATGCATTCATACAGTGAAACATGGAATTCTGACGCATATTGCATTTCTTATGCATGAATTGGTTGTTTATTTTTTTATGTTTTTATTTTAAACATGAATATTTTATTCAGTATTATTGATTTTAATTTTTATATAATGTTCATTATTTTATATTTGATGCTGTATGGTATTTCATTTCATTTCATATTTTGATGTGTTGTAGTGGACTGTTGATTTGTACTGGAATTAACTATATCAATTAATATTTATCAAATGCATGCATAATGTGTGCCCATTTTACTTTGTTTGTTTTAAATATCATATTTGTTGTTGTTTGTTTGTTTTGTTCAAATGATGTTTTGTGGGGACTATCCCTGCGACTTCCATGTGCTGCCTTTTTATTTGTTTGTGAAAAAAACAGTATTTTATTAATAAATAACCCAATAATATTTTTGTTTAAAAAATAAATATTTATTTATTTTATTTTCAAAATTGATTTGTTGTATAACTTAAATTAATATTTATTAGTGCTGTCAAATGATTAAATCGCAATTAATCGCATCCAAAATAAAAAAAATTGTTTACATAATATTTAAGTTTTTTTTTTTGACATACTATACTTTGTGTACGGTGTATATATTATATATTTATATATAATATAAATATATAAATGTAAATACATATATATACTGTAATGTGTGATTTGTGTATTCTAATAAAATATATACCAGTACCACAATTTAGTAAACAAAAACTTTTATTTTGGACGCGATTAGTCGCGATTAATCATTTGACAGCAATAATACAGTATTGTGTTGTTAGTTGACTCTTTGTGAACTTAAATCGGCATTTAACAATATAAACTTATCCGTTGCATACTTCATATGTACTGCATAGCAGAGGGAATTAAGGAGCAGATGGAAAATGTCTCTCTCAGTAGCGATATCAAAGCAGTTTTAATGCTGAAAAAATACGTCACAGAAGCATGAAAACAATGCATTGATATGGACAGAATAATAAAACATGGAGTGCATTGTCTCATATGCATTTTTTCTTTATGCGTGTAATTGATGTTTGTTTCATGCATGTTGCGGCATCCAAGCACGTCTCCATATAAAATGCATGACGCTCTTGTCTCGCTGCTGTATTTATGTATTATGCATGGCTAGTCGTCACAGGGATGCGTCTTGGCGTTCGTGCCCACCTTGTTAGATAACGTTGCTTTGAGTTAATCTGATGGCCGCTGATGTTTTCTGATGTCTCTACCCTCATTGTGCTTCGCCGTGTCTTAGAAGGGAATCTGTCATCATGACATTTTTCCTTAATTGTTTTGCATTGTTAAACAGAGTAACTCTGCGCAGCTGAAGGCTGCATTGTGGCCCGGCTGTCAGGTGTGTTTACCCGAGATAAAGGCTTGGATCAAAGGCAGATGCGCAGCCGCTGACGCGCTGACAGTGTGTTGCTCGGGGAGTTTGCTCAGTAGTTTCTGTGTAAGTTTGAATAAATAATGGGGGCAGATTGGATGTAGCCTCTCATCAGATTGCGCGGCATTAGTCAGTGAGTCGCAGAGCTCTGGCAGCTCTCAGACGCACAGGGGTTTGGACGTATCATGGAGTTTAACAGGTTGAGTCTTCAGAAGCGTGAGACATATGCAGTGACACGCGGTTAATGTTGCTTCAGCTCTTACTGTCCAACTCTTCAGTGAGATCTCCATAATGCTCTGCATCTCTAGAAACCAGCACGTTCTATGACTTTTTGGACACAATACCATGGTATTTGAGAAGTACCTTGGTCTATCATATAAATACCATAGTATGTGACAGTGGTAATCGATGTGGTGTGCTCTGAATTTTCATGATTTTAAGATAACCTTCTGATCTAAAGGCTTCTGCTTAAATGCGTAATTTATTTATTATATATTTATTTTATTTTATTATTATTATTTTTATTAATATTCCATATATATTTGATGTTTATTATATTTTCCCTTTATTCTGGATTATAATTTTTATAATTTTATTTGTTTTCAACAGGTACGGGGTTTTCCTATTTTTGTTTTCCAGTATTATTATTATGATTATCAATGTGTATCAAGATTTAATGGATTTTTAATGTTATGTTATCGTTTAAAATAACACACATTCAATAAAATATATTAATAATAATAGTTGTTTTATGAAATATTATTATTTTAGATTTTATTTGGTCTGTTATTTGTCATTTCATTTGTGTATGATTTTTATTTTTTTAAAATATTTTAAATAAAAAAAAAAAAAAAAACATTTACTAATCCTAAGACTACTACCCTACTACGACTATATATAAAGTATTATTATTATTTATTTATATTATTTGTTTTGATTGCTTTTATGTTTGGGATTTTCCAATTTTATATTTAGTTTATTTAAAATAGAAATATAAAATTAGTATTTTATTATTAATTCTTATTTTTAATTAAATTTTTAATTTTATTTGCTTTTATTGCTTAAATATTAGTATTTAGTATTTATTGATTTTTTTATGAACACTTGAACAAATGCTACACCATATATATATGAACTCCTTCAGTACAGTTTAAAAAGTGTCCCGTGTTGCACTGCATGTGCATGACATGAATGTTGAAAATGTAAAAATCTAGATTTATTTGCATTTAGAGTGCTGCTGATTGCATGAAGTGGCTTGTCAGAATCAATATTAAAAAGATGGAGATGCAGTCATTGAGGGAAGTCTCTGAAGAGCTCATCACTCGTTCTGTTTTACCAATTACTGGACACAGAAACCAGTCTGAAAGCATGCTATTGGCTGAAACCATTTCCAGCCTGTCCAATCAATGCAAACCCATGAGCTGTACACGGAAACACTGCTAATGATTGTGTAGAACAATAAATTAATATTGGCTCGCATACAGGGAAAAAGAGGCCAATGCAAAAACAGATGCGCTCAAACATGCACAATCTGCTCGTTTTATAAATGCACATTCACAACCTCTGCCTCACATTTTAATGACAACACGAACATGTCAGCATGGCACAGCTTGCAACACATATTAATTCCATAATTCAACACATTTCTTATTAAAACGCATTTGAATTAGGAAAAAAATGTCAATCTGGAATGGATGATTGTGAAACCTTGTATGACTGTTTGTTTTTATTATTATTATTTTCATTGTGATTTTTATATATAATGTATTTTATTTTATGTTTATTTTAAATGTTTTTATTTATTTTTTCATAGACTTTTTATATTTTTTGGGGGTGGTGTATGCTATTTATAATTATTTTTATATGGTTTGATGTTTAAATCTGAAAAAAAAAACAATGTTTTATTTAATGTATTTTATTTATTTAATTTTGGGGTTTATTTTTTTTATCTGTTATGCATATATATTTTAAGTAATTATTATTAGCATTTGTTTTTATTTTTATTATATATAGATTTATATATATTTTATTTTTATATTTTTCATATATTTTAAATTATTTTAAAATTTATATTACTATTTATTATTATTTAAATGGTATGTTACTTTTTGTTTTATATATGTTATTTATTTATTTATGTGTATTTATTTATTTAGTTTTAATCTCTGTTTACGCCTTTATTTGTTTTTAACTATTAATATTTGATGTACTTTTTATATCTGTTTATTTTATTTTATTATTAGTATCAAAAAGAGTGTCTCTGTTTTTTTTATTACCTTGCACTCTTCAATCACTTACATAAACCCACATTAGTCGGTTTTGAGTTCCTGTTAAGTTCCGTGTTCAGGAATTGATGGTGTCTGTTGTTTTCGTCTCTTGCACTGGAGTTCAACTCTTCTCTGACTGTGTGAAATGGTTTAATAGGCCCTCAGCAGCTGCTGTGAGAGAAATGAGGTGATTGTTGGCTTGTCACTGCGTTTCTGCATCCTCAGATAAGTCTGAATATGTATAAGTGATATGAAGCGCTATAAGGAGGTTTTATCACAGCGCGGGCCGTATGTATGATGAATTATCGTCATTAGCGCTGCTCTCCTGGTGTCATTTACATTTGTAGGGGTTTCTGGAACTGGCAAGCAAATTGTAAAAGCAGAGCGGAGATGAGCGTGGCCTTCGTATCTGTCAGGACGTTACGGCTTCCTATCAATCAAAAACACCTCGCCAGCGTCCTGCGCTCGTTTGCTTCTCCATTATAAACTCCAAGGGGTTTTCAGGAAGAATCGATTGATTTGAGAAGAATGTTTCAGTTCGGTTTGTGGACATTTCATTGCTCAGGTGATGCTCTTTCAGAGCTCAGGATACTTGCGTTTCATCGTTGGCATGTCAGAAGTTCATTAAGGGAAATAAAACTAAATGAGAAAATTGACATGCAGTGAGTATGTAGATATAAAGTTAGTGTGGAGAGCAGCTCAGATCATTTGACGAGAAAAGATGAGTTTATCTTGAGATTTCTGACTTTTAATTTCAGATCGTTTGAGAAACTCTTGAAGCACATGAAGTCTTTTTCCTCTAGAAAAACATCTGAGAAGCAATACAATCTCATTTGTTCTCTCATAATCTCATTCTATGAAAGTTGTGATAAAAATATATTATATATAGAATAAATAATAATAAAAAATTCAGCCTTTTTTCTCACAATTTTGACTTTATAACTGCAATTTAAGTTTGCCTCTCACATTCTGAGAAAGTCTGAAAAAAGCACTTTACCTCTTTTCTTTTTTATTCATTGGTGGCAACAGGCCTTCTATAATATGTGTAATATAGTAATTTATTATTAAATTATTTTTATTCAAATACATTCAAATGTATTTTAAAGTATATACACGTTTAAAAGGTAATAATAGAAACAGTCTATATATTTTTTTATTCTTTTTCTAGTATGTACTTTTGAAAAAGTGTTATATTATTACCAATATATTTTTAATTTAATACTAAAATTCTTGTATTTATTACTCTAGTTTTGTTTTTTCTAATGATCTATTTTGTGTATTTTTCCCTGTTTTTTGCATCCATTTACATCATATTTGAGTTTGTTGTAATAATTATATAATACGTAATAATAATAAGATAGTGAATAATTGTTTTGGTTTCTCTGCTAAGCTAGGCTGCTTTTTTGTCATTAAAAATGCATAAACATAGTGAAATCTATACAATGTTAATTATCTGTTCCATATTACCATTTCATATATGTTAAAAATTAGTGCAGTCAAAACGATTAATCACATCCAAAATAAAGTTTTTTTTTCATAGTATGTGTGTGTACTGTGTATATGGTCTTCGTAAATTATCAATACACCACATACATAGACTATAGAAAATATGTACTGTATATACATTTATATTTTTATTTTATATTACTTATAAACATGTGACATTGTCGAATCATTCTTTCAGCTGTTATGTGAAGGTAATTGCAGTGAACATTGCGCTGATGTGGTAATGTGTAGATGAGCTGCTTTCTGTAGACCTGGTCTGGTTGAAGTAGGGGTCGACCGATTATCGGCCTGGCATATTAAGCATTTTATGGAATTCCCGGTATCGGTCATTTTCAAACCGATTCGCAATAAATATAATTTTTTGAAACGTGCTCTTTTGGCTCTGATGCAGCCTGTCGAACTCCCACTCTGTGCTAAGCAGTCTCCGCCCACCGCTCACTGATTTGTTGGGTCACGAGTCTGACCATCAAAATGCGGATTCCTCCTCGCACTCTGAAGCGCTTGCTTAACTGCAGCTGCTTCAGTGGTCACCCATCATTTGTCCTCTCAAGGAAGGCCGCAGCAGACATTGGCCTTAAGTTGCAATAACATACAATCACTAATGTTACACTGATTTGCACAACATCTCAATATATCTATGATTTCCGCATGCGGAAAACGCGGACGGAATTGGCGGCATCCAGTCAGATAAAGGATTTACTGGATGACGCGAATGTCACGAAATTTGTCAGATTTGGATTAATTAATCAAATAGATCATACCCTTCAATATGGAAATACGCACTATGGACTATCTGTCAAATATAGCTGCAAAAATACTAAAAGTTAAATAAATCCAGCATGTTCTGCGTGTCCCCTCTTATGTACATGGTACGACGCCCCGACGTTTTGTTGGTCATACCCAGGCTAATGTGATCAGAATTTTGATTATTGTCACAGGTGGCGCCTTTTTTTTTTAAAGGGGGTCAAATTATGCTTTTTTAAAGATCATATTTTGTGTATTTGGTGTAACAGAATATGTTGACATGCTTTTTTTTGTTCAAAAAACACATTATTTTTCAATACTGTACATTATTGTAGGTCCTAAATGCCCCGCCTCTCTCAAACGCTTAGTTTCTACAAAGCCCCGCCTTCCGACAAGCTCAGTCTGCTCTGATTGGTCAGCTGACCTAGTGCATTGTGATTGGCTGAACACCGTAAGCACTCGTCGGAAATGTAATGTCCCTTATCATAATCGCAAGCTTCATCTTATAAATAAATGTAAAGACAGAGCCCGAAGGGGAACAGAGTCGCGTGACAGACACAGTAGTGAAGCTGGTATGTGTTGTGTGATTTACCCTCCTCTCGCTCTCCGCTCTCTCTCTCTCTCTCTCTCTCTATCTCTCTCTCGCACCACGCACACGCACACACCACACACACACACACACACGCACACCACACACGAATGCAAAAACTCCGTATTGAACAGTCAATAGCAAATACTTAAACTAATACCAAAACAGTAGCTGATTCAGAAGCGCTAGATTGTCGTAGCAAAGTCAGGATGACCTCCTCTCCTAGGTTCACGAACGGTCGTCCATAAAATGCATTGCTGTTCTGTTGTACGTAATCTTAAATATTCCTAAATGCATCTACGTTCGGAAGGCCAAATAAAGTGCTTTTGCTTTCGCATTGAAACACATAGCGTCTCCCTGACATGCTGCTTCAAAACTAACTGCGTTACTGAAACCACGCCTTCTTTCTTTGCTGCACATTTGGGCGCATTATGCTAATATTTTCACATAGTGAGGTAGATATGTGGGGGCGACATGTGTTTGAACGAGCTGTTTTAGGGGGGCGTGGCTAAGTCTTAACTTTGATAAAGAATATCAAATATATTGGTTTTGAGACTTTAGTCTTTGCAAACTTCAGGGATCTTATCTATGCACAAACAGCTAGTAACACTCCAAAGAGAAAGAAAAAAAAAAATTGCATCATATGACCCCTTTAAATTAGGAGGACAAGCGCTCTTGATTACAAGAAGAAAAACACTACTCTTAAACTGGGTGTGTGACAGGTATGGCTGCGGAATGGGGTTTGGGCGAGGAAAGATTTTCAGTCAAAATATTTATTTTTTGCTTTAACCCCTGACTACTAACACAATTATTGCAACTTTTGTTTAAAAGAATAATCACAGAATACGCTATTTCTTCCATGTTTTAATTTTAATTGTAAACCCTTTGTTTGCCAAAAAATAAAGAGTTTACAGTGGGAGTACTGCACTCAACCAACACAAGGAAAGGCAGTTTTTGTCTGAGCCCTTGTTATTCTTAATTTTGACATTAATTTTCATTTTTACACCAGACATATATATATATCGGTTCAAAATATCGGTTATCCGTCTACTTGATCTGTAATAATCGGTATCAGCATCAGCCTTGAAAAACATATATCGGTCGACCCCTGGTTTGAAGTCAGCTAGTCGTCCATTACTGGCTCTCCTCACGCTTTGATTTGAGCGTGACTGAACCGAAAGCCTCCATACTGCGACAGGATCCTCTCCACAATCAGCGGCCGCGGGATGGCGGCTGGGGCCTTTGTATTGATCAGTGGCTGAAACCGTCTCCAATTCTGTTTCCTTCACTGAAAACAAGGAAAAGAACAAGAAAAAATGACAAAATCACAACTGCCAAACTGTCACAGGGCCCAGAGCTTTCACCATACAGCGCTATGATATGAAAATGAGGCACTATTTTTCTGAAATATGACTTCAGAATGATGTATTAGAGAGAAGATGATTGCAGCAGTTAGAGTTCAGACGTCTGCTCATAGTTCCCGTGCTTTATACATTGGACTCTCACACTATATAGAGCCTCAGAAGCTGATTATACAAACCAGGACGAGGACAATTATGTTCTGACATATATTATTCAATACACACTCTGGGAATAACTATTACCATAAAAGTAATAGGAAGCGTTATTGTACTCCGGTGGGAATGCAAACAAGAGCCGTTTGCAATAAAACTTGAGGAATAATGTACAGAATATTTCACACAACACACCGCTTTCTCTTTAAATAAGTAAAGAAATACGGCTTTAACACGCTCTCACACATATATATAAATAATAATGCTGTATGAAAATGCTGGGTTTTATTTGAATCAGGTCACCCGACCGTGTGTTTCATATGGAGAAAAATGGGTCAGCTTTGTGGAAAGGGTTTTTTCTGTAGGTAAAAGCATTTTAAACAGTCTTGAATTTCTTATGAAGTTGAATAATAAACGCAAAGCTGGATGGGCTTTAAAAACATCCTCAAGTGCCCCAATTTCAGCGCTAATGTGAGGGTTGATGGGAATGTCAGCGGATGTGAGTCTCGCTGGCACTGAAGTCAACATTTTGACTGATTACTTTCTAAATACATCCTCCAGATCGTTTTTGACAGATATATATACAGTATATATTGTTATTTTTATATAGTATGTTATTTAAGAAAATGAGTATTTGTGACCCTGGACCACAAAACCAGTCTTAAGTGTATGTTTTTTATATGAATTGATTATTTTGAGATTTATACATCATCTGAAAGCTGAATAAATAAGCCTTCCATTGATGTATGGTTTGTTATGATAGGATAGGAATATCTGGTCGAGATACAACTATTTGAAAATCTGGAATCTGAGGGTGCAAAAAAATCTAAATATTGAGAAAATCATCTTTAAAGTTGTTCAAATTAAGTTCTTAGCAATGCATATTACTAATCAAAAATTACTTTTTGATATATTTACAGTAGGAAATTTACAAAATATCTTCATGGAACATGATCTTTTCTTAATATCCTAATGATTTTTGGCATATTAGAGAAATTTATAATTTTGACCCATACAATTTTTTTTTGGGCTTTTGCTACAAATTTACCCCAGCGACTTAACACTGCTTTTGGGCTCCAGGGTCACATTTGTTCTTCATAGTCGTTGTTCAGATCTCTTCTTTGTTTTGCAGCTGACGTCAACAATTCATTTTTACTTTATTTCATTCAGACAGTTTTCACTATCCATGTCTTTTCCAAATCATGTTCTGCCCTACTTTTTCTTGTTTAATAACCTGTTTTATTCAGAAATGTCATATTATGGAAGTAATATGGGTTGTTTCATGATGAATTTTAAGCATATTATTTTAAGATTCATTTATACAGAATACAAATAAAAATAATTTACCCTTAATAATGTTTACACTTGCATCTCTATTTACTTACTTATTATTATTTTAGTTGATTATTTATTTATTTTTGAGTTATGATTATTATTGTTTTAATTTCCTTTTTCTATTCCTGTTTTTGGTGTTCTGAGCGCCAGCATTTTAAACAATGTTTTAAAAGAAAATTTTTCTTTCTTTCTTTCTTTTTTGCTTTTCTTTCGTTATTTCTCTACTTTTTCCCTGTATCCCCCCCCTCCCCCCCCTTGCCGGTTTTTTGCATCATATGTCACTTGGATATCATATTTTTGTATTACACATTTTATATACTAATTTAATGTTGATGCAGCTGGAATGGAAAAGCTAATGTGCTTGGTACCATTGTACTGACTGTAGGCAGGGGTGTGCTAGTAAAAATAATAACGTAAAATAAGTTTTAAGTGGGTCATGTCAAGACCTTCAGAACCATACTAACTCTACATTTCTGTTCAAAGATTTTGTTGTTGTTTGAAAGAACTTCTGCTCTCCACCTTCATTATCAAAATAAGAACAAAACAGTAAAAGTGTGTTAATATTATTCAATTAAAATAGCGGTTTTGTGTGCCTTTGGTGTAAATGTATTATTACTGTGATGTAAGCTGATTTCAGCATAAATACCCCAGTCTTCAGTGTCACATGATCCTTCAGATATACTGATTTGCTGACTGGTAGTGTGTTGTGTGTGTGTGTGTGTGTGTGTGTGCACATACAATTAAAAATAAAAATAAAAACAAGATATTAATAAAATAAAATGTTACATAAATATTCATATTTTAAACTAACAAAAAATAAACACATATTCAAGAAACATTTCTGTTTATTATCAATGTTGAAAACAGTTGTGCTGCTGAATATGTTTGTGGAAACTGTGATACATTAATTTTTTCAGAATTCTTTGATGAATAGAAAGATCAAAAGAACAGCATTTATTTGAAACAGGAATGTCTTTACTGTCGCTTTAGATCAATTGAATGCGTTCTAGCTTAATAAAAGTATCAATTGACTCCAGTGGTTTGAAGAGTATCTCTGTGCGTCAGTATGTTTCTGATGTGTGCTTCTGTGTGTCTGTAGAGAGCTGTGATTCTCCGCTGGTTTCCGCTCTGCCTCAGTCGGCCTTCACAAGCTCATCAGAGCTGTCCAGCAGTCACGGGCCGGGCTTCGCCAAACTCAACCGCAGAGACGGTAATTCAACACCTTCAGTCAATATTCACCACTCTGCTTCATCATTTGCCCATTCATGTCACATTTTATGATCAAACTAGAATTTGTTCAACTCCTCCATCAAAGTGAGACGCAGTTGTTGATGGCTGCCGGGCGATTTTTGAAAAATGTTCACATTTATATTTATATTATTTGGAAATCAGTCTTCCAGTCTTCCAATTATCATGTCTGAGGAAAAACTATTTATTTTGCAAATGTTTACCAGGTTAGTGGCATCAAAAGCTAGCCTGGTAGCAAAAGTTTTGTTTGAGGCATTCAGTAGCATTTGAAGTATATTCATGAGCAGAACTGTATATTCTGCTGTTTTGTGAGTTATGTCTTTGAAAGAATTACTTTTAGATGGGCAGGATTCAGATCACACAGTCACAAACCATTTCTACTCATTTCTGTGGCATTTTATCTTCGGCCGGACTCAGATAAACAGTTCTGTACTTTGTTTTTATTGACTCTTGTGTTCTACGCTGGTCTGTTAATGTGGTATCAATAATTTCATATTTACCCGCTTCTAGTCATCATGGATAATATATCTGACTGATTGATCGCTTTACATGTCGGTCAAACAGTTATGTCCTGCTGGTTCTTATCTATGTGGGAAGTTCTTCACCAGAATAAACGGAAAAAAGTCAAGTTTGCATGATTTATTCTGGTATTTTACGGTTTATTACTGTGATGCTGCTTTGAAATTATTTACATCTACAGTGGCAAAAAGACTATAAAATATATGACATGTTAATAATTCATTGAACTAATTCATTGAAAATGCAACTTGCAGGTCATTCTGGCCAAGAGCTGTCCATTTACCCGTGCAAAGCCTTATGGGTCACGGCACGTTTGATGACCGTGGGCATCTGGCATCATTTGCAGTAGCTCATCAGCTTCAGTGAGATTCAGCTGTATATCGCATTAGTTGCGCTTGTGTCGTGGCATTCGGTGTATCTGTGAACACATTCCTCTTGAGGCTGACAGGTGACCACATTACAGATGAGCTCAAAGAACGGCCCGCCTCGTGTTTCAAGAGCTAACAGATAGGCTTAAAGAATCGTTTTAGCCTATTACTGCCACTGCAGCGCAGTGTTTAAGTGCAAACATGCTTCCTCTAGGAACGACAACATTAATGACTGGAGTAGGAGGAAGTGTAATTGTTGTTCCTCGTGGAAAATAGATGCACACGCACACACGCCTGTGAACAAACAAACAAGCACACACAGTGTAGGAGGCTCTGAGAGCAGTGCTTCAAAGACTGCAGCACCCGGTCTGATGTTTCTGCTTAAAGGCCGCAGAGAAAAAAAGCGGAGGCTGCAGTCGCCTCATCCACTCACCTGCCCGCTGGAGACTGACATCAAACTCTGAATAAAACCAACACAGCACACTGGACTCTGTGAGAAAGAGATGGGCTTCTAGTTTGTAATGTCTTGAATCTTAAAGGGATAGTTCACCCAAAAAATGAAAATCTGCTGGTAATTTACTCACTCTCAGGACATCCAAGATGTGCATGACATTTTTCTTCAGTAGAACAGTAAAGATTTTTAGTTGAAATCATTGTCCTTGGTGATTCGTAGAATGCAAGTCAATGGCTACCGGCACTTTGAGAGTCAAAAAAGCATATACAGACAATACAGAATGCATCCCCATGGCTCCTGATGATATATTGAGGTCTTATGAAGCGAAATGATCGGTATGTGCAAGAAACTGAACATTATTTACAACGTAATCCAAAGCCTCAGTTTCTTTTCAAAAATGCTAACTGATTCTTTTGAACAGTTCATTTCAGTGAACTGATTCAGTGAACTGATTCACCTGTTCATTTACATAATCATAACGTATATACAGTTATATTAAAGTACCCAATAATGATGTGAAACGTGGATGATTTACATGTCTAAAACATATATAGTGATAAACAAGTCTTAATCAACTTCAATGCATCTTGGTTTAAAATAAACGCCACTTTCTGTATGTGTGCTTTGAGATTCAAACTCTTCTGGTCTTCACTGTAAGTTTGTTGATCTGATCCAGACATCAGCCCGAAGGAATCTCAAACTATTTGTTATTAATAAAATTAACAATAACAATAACAATTAATTCAAAATATGAATAAAATCTAGTATCCCAATGACATTACCCATTTTAAAATAACCCTAGCTTTATATTATTGCAATATATATGGTTAAACATTTAGTTTTGACCAATTGTAACTGCATTTATGTGCAACATTATAAAGTCTGTGTAAACTCATCTTTTATTCATGTTGAGAAGGTACCAGGTAATCCAAGTGATTCTAATTACTTTTCAGGTTTGTGGTCATTAAATGTGGGAAGATACTCCAAGTTTGAGGCATTTAGTAGCAACTAAATGAGCAGAACTCTATATTCTGTTGGATTTTCTGAGTCATTTCTGTGAAATCACTCAATTTGCTGAAACCTGACATGAAGTGAAGACAATCATAACTGTGTTTCTTATTCACAAATGTTAAAAGAATCATTTAGGAATGAAAATCGATATGAGGAATCAGTCCCAGAATTGCTAAATTCCCTACGATTCCCATCCCTGGTTCCCCAGACATCCCATCAGCCATCACTCCATGAGCGGCCTGTCGACTTCATTGTCTAGACACTAGATGTTTGTCTTCTTCTGTAAGTACTTCAGGCTAAATTAAATGCCAAGATATTTGTGGCTCTATCAGAACCATGTGAGATTTCAGAAAATCAATAGAAATCTTAAAGCAGCACCATATAGGACTCGGACTAAAGGTCAAACCGGGTGGCACGTAAAAGTTGGAAGCATGTGGAAAATAACAAATAGTTTGAGATTCCTCCAGGCTGGTGTCTGGATTGGGTCAACACACACTTACAGCAAAGACGAGAAGAGTTTGAATCTCAAAACTCACATACATAAAGTGGCATTTATTTTGAACAAAGATGCACTTTGACTTTTCACAAGTTGAACATTTAATTAATTTGCTTGGAATAACATTGTTCGTCCAAAAATGTACCTGGTGTCACAATTTACTTATGTTGTTCCAAACATGTTTGAATGTCTTTCTAGTGTGTTTGGTTTGTGAAAAGGCTGTGCCAGTGTTATTTTAGTTTCGTTGATATTAGGGCTGAACGATTTTGGAAAATAATCTAATTGCGATTTTTTTTTTTTACCAATATTGCTGATGGGGCAATTTATATGCCATAGTTTTAAAGCTATCTTATGTTTCTTGTATATTCAATCAAATGTCAAGCTTATCAAATCTTCATTTTAATACGTATAGCTTATGGAGTAAATATAGTATCATATTTAAATAAGCCTGGTGTAAACATTAATATGAAAGTCAGTTTCAAATCACACAAACTAAAGTAGATTGCAGAAATATAAAAACAAATCTGTTGCTTTACCACACTACTTTAGGTCATTCAAAGTCACTGTAATAAACATGTGGACTGCACTAAACACTATCTGTTAACTTTAGACCAGTGGTTCTCAAACTTTTTTGGTCGCGCCCCCCTTTAAACCTATAAAAAAATCTGCCCCCCTTTCCCTAATCCCCATCCCACCTCAGACTACCAAATAATTTCACTAAACATTATGAAAAATAATGCTTTTTTAATAAAAAAAACCTACAGGGGAAAAAACACCTGCATTGCTTGAAACATTAAAAAATAGCATAGAGAGAATAACTATTATTATTATTATTAATATTCTCTCTCTGTTTTTAATTTATTTATTTATTGTGGGTTTCTTGCTGTCCGCTAAGGCATAGGACACACACAGGCTTTCCTCCTCACCAACGACATTAATCACCGTGTCTACACCGGACGCGAGCGGCAAAATACAGTAGAACCCATTATAATCAGTGACGCTGTGTACACTAGATGCGGCGCGGCGCGAAGCGACCGTAGACTGTATTGGGCGCGACACAACAAAATCTGACATTAAACTGATGCCTTGTTCTATTTATGACGTACTGACACAAGTTAAAATGATTTGCAACGGTCACTTTTATCGCGTCCAGTGTAGAGCTGTTGCAGCAACTGTAGTGTCCAGTATAGACACGATGAGTGAAGCTGAGAGCAAGATATGCCTAGTCATATTTTATGCATTTAGTCCTTTGACATGACCAAACACCTGTGCCTTGCTTTTCCTTCTTTTTCCCTTTTCACACTGATTTCATCTCCCGTTCTTAATCTACGTCGCAGCCTCTTTTGGCTGGTTACTGGTTTTTATTTTCTGTTTCTTTTCTTCTGATAATGGCCGCGCCGGTGTCAGCAGCGCTGCTTAGACCGATCGGTGTGTCATCAAAGCACTGCGAGAGCTATAAGAGCTGCGGGACTGCTCCTCCCTTATGTGCTTTTCCCCCTTGCCGTACTTTTGTGTCATCACCTCAAGATTCATACTACGATCACTCTTAAAGTTCTAACACCCTCTGACTCTCCACGTGTCCGTGAGCACGTGACTGGTGTTTTCACTTATCGCTGCATATTATCGAAAATGCAATGGATCGTTCAGTGCTCCCTATGCATATACTGTTATAACTAGGCGTGTAGGGGATCCACACCCTGAGCCGGTTGAAAATCAGTAAAAACCTGGAGGATTTCAGTTGCTTTGATATGTCTAATCTAATTGTGATACAGTTTGGGGGGGGAAGGTTTACTGTTGCATGTATCTCTGAGGGAACTGACCCGCCTTTCGAAAAGTTTAGATATTATTTCTCCTCTCATGTTGCTCTAGTGTTTGTGCAGTCCGCTTTGTTTACAGTATACAATACATCTGAAAGTACTTTCGATGCCAAAGTGATTACTTCTCTGCCTTTAATGTAATTTATTTCATTTAAACATTAATGCAAACTGTAATGATCAATTCATGTAACCAGTAAATGGTGATTCTCCGACTCTGACACTCTACAGATGCATCCTAAAGCTACAGTTTTGCTCATTTCACAGATGTTTACATATGAAGAGTTTATTTGCAAAAACAGATAACTACATTGTTGTAAATGTTCATAAATCATGTTTTTTTTTATTGTGCATTCCAAGTAATAAAGGAGGGGTGCAAGGTCCAACTGCAGTAGGTTTTTAAGTAATATACTAAAAAAAAAATACAGGTACCTTCCAATTTTTTTTTTGGGGGGGGGGTTGTTTTGTTTAGTTTTTTGGGCTGCTGTGCCAAGATTGTGTTTGCGTGCAGTACAAATAGCCAATGGCATTTTAGTGTCACGCTGAAAAATAACTAACTAAATAAATAAGATTAAGGTTATACTATTTTAAGAATAAAGTCAAAATTACGATAATAAAATCATCTTTTATTGTGTGAAAATGTGAAAATTACACCTATAAAAAAAGTCTGTGGCATCCAACCTGTCATTCTTAACACTAAAAACAGCAATAAAACGTCGGCTTATAGATGTTTTTGAAACTTTAATTGATCGATTCATGAGACATTCGTTTGTATTAAGTTGTTCTGATTTTTTTTTTAACATGCATTCACATATTCATGTTTATTTCGTGCTGCAAATATTAAAGAGGAAAATATAATAATTGATTCACATGCCGCTTGAACTGAGGCGAATATAGTTATCTCGCTACAAATAAAAGAGAGTAAAACACATTTATTGTTTGTATTTTGATTTTAAAATTGACAGAAGGATGTGACTTTGTGTTATAATAAAAAAGCACAAAGCTTATTGCGATTATTGGGTGGCTTGCGTGCTACAATGAATGGACGTTAAATATTATTTCCAAGCATTTATACCGTAATTAAAACAGCTTGTGAATACTCACGTAACGTTATTTACATCAGAAAAATCAACAGTAAGTTAACCGAGTTGGAGCCCATATCGATTGGGGGGCCCGTGCACATTTTTTGCATATGGGCCCGGGGCTGATTTGCTACGCCACTGACAGACAATACCATTTCAGAGCTTGTTCCCATTATCAAACTCTCTTGATGTTAGACTTCGAAACATTGTAAGTCCCTCGACTGTCTGTCATCGAGTCCAAACAACATTAGTTAGAGCATATGAATTTGTTGATCGTTCCATCTTGTGGAGTTTTTTTTTTCCTTTTCTCGCCTCCCGTTCGAATGCCTCCAATCACAGGCCGGATTACATGCTGTATTTCATTGCACAAACCTGCCGGGATATCGGAGCAAAGCTCTTTGAATCATGGGATAAATAAGCGAAGCATTCTCATTTATACAGCAGCTTGTGCTAATTCCCCGACTGCCGCTGGCTCTCGCTGTGAAGAGCGCTGGTTTCTCTGAAACCTTCCTCTGTGTCGGTGTCATTACGGCTGCCATTAGCTGACATTTAAATCGTCGGCTGTTAGTCTATCAGCAGGTGTAATCGTTAATCACGTCTCCTCAGCGCTCGTGTCTGTGCAGATAAATACATAGATATGATCATCACCGCCTCGCTCCCGAGGTTGTTTTAATATAGAATGCAAATGTGATTATGTGATTTCGCATTGTATCTGTTCTTCCTTGACGCTAGTACCATTTTAGATTTTATATTCTCCGAGGATATAGACAGCGCATACTCCTATATTTAGTCTTGCTATATGAAACAAAAGATACAGATTTTAGAAACAACCCGAATTGAGTCTTCCTATTTCATCGATTTGCATTTTTAATAAATATATTGACGATTTAATAAAAAATGTATAATGAATAACAATAATATATAAAAACTTTTACAAATAAGTCATTGACATAAATTTTTACTATATGTATATAATATCCATTAAGTATATGTGTGTGTGTGTACACATATTTTATATTCATACATATTTTTTAATTGCATAATTACGATTTTATCTATTTAATTACAATAATTAAATGAACACATTCATAATTTTAAAATTAATCTCATTAATAAATTTAACATAATGATTTAATATATAACGTAAAAATATATATTCTTTTGAGATTTATCCATATAAACTATATGAGTAGTTTTTCAAGCAAAATGAAATACACTATATACTATATTATTTCATAATTGAATGGTTTAATTAGATTTCACAATTTAATTACAAATGTGAGGTTAGTTGGGGGGAGGGTAGGCTTTTGTAAGAGCAGTTGATATGTTGTATACTTGTTGGTCGGGTAGATTTGGAACTATATAATTAAAAAAAAATATGAGTTAAAATGTATGGGGAGCTTCGGTTTCAGATGAGCATAGATATTGTAATATAGTATAGGGAAAATTATACTCATTTAACACAGTCTATATAGATATATATAAATATTACTGTATATATATTAATTTATATCTAATTTTTTTTAATGAATTAAATTGGATTGCTCTGTAATTATTGTGTGTAGGAAGAAGATCGCGACAGAATATAATTGTTTTCTTAATTTAATTAATTCTTATATTTTTTATCTTTTTTATTTTCTTATTCTGTTCTTTTTTCTATTTTTTAGTTTTTTATATGATTTTCTGCTGTTGTGTATTTCATGTTGCGCTGCATGAAAGCTGCATTTTAGTGCATGGCCAAATTATAATAACTATAATTTACTCTTTCTCGTGTTTGGCTTTCAACATGCAGATTAAACAGTCTGGCATTTAGATCTGCAATCAGTGTGAAAAAAGAGCAAATTAGATACGTATGAAATTCTAATTATAATCCTTTCAGATGAACTCAGCAGATGCAATTAGCCAAAAAAGAAGTTATTTAACTTCATATCCTCTTGTTACCTTTCTCTCTTTCGCTGGAGTCAAGGAAAAAGCAGGCAGGTGGCAGCTTTCCAGAGCTATTTGTGTTGCATTAGCTTCATCAAAAGCTCTATAATCAACGTTATAAAAGTCGCTTCTACTTTCATCAGACATTTCTGCTGATCCCGTCCCGCTCTAAACTAGCTTTTGTCCCTCGGCTCTTGCAGGTGGAGACGCGGTAAATAATAGATGAGATTCTGGCCAATTCATTAGACGGACGTCGGCTCTTCTTCGGAGTTTGCTTTGCTGAACTTGTTTAAGGCTGACTTTCAGCTTTCTTTAATCATGTTAGTCGGTAATACATTTCTTTCATTTTTCATTAAGTGGATGTGATGTACAGATCAAATATTTACATGAATTACACATGATACAGTTCAAAAGTTTGGGATTTTTTATTGTCTTTTTTGCTCACCAAGGCTGCATTTATTTGATCACAATTACGATAAAAACAGAAAAATTGTGAAATATTATTACAATTTAAAAGAGCTGTTTTCTATGTGAATATCTGTTAAAATGTAATTTATTTTTGTGATGCGCAGCTGTATTTTCAGCATCATTACTCCAGTCTTCAGTGTCACATGATCCTTCAGAAATCATAATAATATGCTGATTTGCTGCTCGAGAAACATTTCTGATTATTATCACGATTAAACAGTTGTGTGCGGAATAGTTTTGTGTGAAACTGTGATTTGTAACATTACTAAATTGTCCTTTAACCCCCCGTCATTTCGATAATAAAATGAATACAATTAATATAAGATTAATATTATGTAATTACTTTATCTTACTATTTATTAATGTTACTGACCCCACATTTTTAAACCTAAAAATAGTGGCGATCCAGGAAGAAAATTAGAATTTTCCAACTTCATGGTTTGATGTAGGTCACTAATAAAGCATTCCAGTCATTATTTAATCTGTTTCTGGTATTGCTGCAGGTGTTATATTATAATGAAACGGTGATTTAAATGAGTGTCAGAGCGCCGCTCGTCTGCCCTCATCAACGACCCCTGATTAACCCTAATCACTTTGTTCGTTTGGAGGAACCGTTTTGTCCTCTCCGGTCAGAAAAAGTGCAGTGAACCTCCAACTTTTGCTTTATTCATCATGACAGCTGAGCAGAGATGGAGCTTATTCAGAATGGGACTATTACTCTTTAATGAGGGCCGTATAAGAGGTCGTTAGGATGGGTAATTCAGTTTTAATCGAAAACGGGAAAAAAACGTAAGAATTTACTTGCGTGAAATTAACAACAGTGGCGAAAGCAGACAAACGCTTGAGGTGTTTGACCAATTGGACATAATCTTGGGTTTTGTATGTTTAGTTGTTGTTGGCCATCAAGCATTTGTGATAAAACATTATTTTTTTATATATTGAGTATATGTTTGTATGTTTATTATATTTATTTAGTGGAAAAATTGCCTACTAATTTTAATTGTTAAAGCTGCAGTCCGTAACTTTTTTTGGTTAAAAATGATCCAAAATCAATATTTGAGCAAGTACATAACCAGCCAGTGTTCAAACCTGTCGCCTTACTTTAGCCCGATTCACATCGGTTAGCATATAATAACGTTTTCTAGTTTGAGTGGTACAGGTAGGTTTTCACGGGGAAATTCGAGCATGGCACTGCGTCATTACGTCACGTCTGTAAACATAAAGAAGTTGTCCCGGCTACTAGGCTATCGCATGTGAGGATCCTGCAGGTGGCCGATCGTTTATAGCCTTTTCTCACAGCAGCTGGAATAATTAAATGTATAATTTTGATGGTGGATTGTAATCCATAAAGGATTATGTTTTTATGAAACACATGTGAATTAAATTATATTCAAATTTTTTAATGTGCTTCTGATTACAGATAGCCTTGGATTACAAAGATTTGTATTTTTAAGAAAACCAGTTCGAAGGGAGCATATTTTGCTTTTTGGGTTAAATTAATTTCTTGGTATGAAATTCGAATGGTATGACAATTAGATTAGACTGTACAGAAATTGAAATCTACACGCTAATACACACTATACTCATAGTCACCAATGCTGATGTTGTTAACATTAATCATTTGAGAATAAATATATATATATAGTAGTATAGTATACACTAATTATGTTGAACTGTGTGATGTGACTCCGCTAACCGATCTTTTAGCATTTAAATCACCATTGGTAGCCGAGATTATGGTAAGGCTTTTCTCCTCAGTGGTCAGAACAAACGTGGCAGCCTTGTTACTTACTTGTTCAGATGACAATATCCAGTGAAAATTCTTATTTGGGTCATTTTCCAAGACGTAGGTTAGAATCTGTGATTGCGAAGTACAGTAAATATCCCCACCGTTGCGGTGACTGACTGCCACACATACCCTTCAGAACATTAGATTCATCCGCACTGGAGCCGTGCCGACTCACAACCCACGCAAGGAAGATAATTCCACACACAGCTGCAATTCCAGGTCCAAAAGAGGCAAAACTTACAGACTGGTGCTTTAATGAAGTTAAGAAAAGAAAATCTGTCTATTGTAAATATAAATATATAGTATGTAGTAATTTTATGTAATTTAATATCTCATTTAATCGTACTTATTTTGTATTTGGTATATATATATTTTTTTTTTACTTTTAAAGACAGACAGATCTAAGATAGATAGATAGATAGATAGATAGATAGATAGATAGATAGATAGATACTTTGTGTCTTTTTTATTTATTTATTTTTTCTTAAACTAAAGATTATCTCCTGTAGGAAAGTATCATTTTTGATAAACTTATTCCTCTTACATTTTCTTCCTGGAAATACACCTGCGCCACATTTTCACCAAACTGAAATGCAATGTGAGTGTCATCTCCAGTATAACTTAAACACAGAGACCTTTTCCTTGTATTTTTCCGAGATGTGCCGGCTTTGTTTCTTTTTTTTTTCCAGTCTAGGCTGATTCCTGATGCTCGGATCCGGCAGCTCAGGGCTTTAGAAAGCTTTTAGAGAAACACTCTGCAATCGATCATACATACTGCTGTCCCTGCTCCATGATTTTAGGGCCGGAGCTGCTTTCTGGATGCTGGTTTGAATTCTACACACACTCCGGTCTGCAGGCTTTGTGTCGTTACAGAGCTTCTTCCGTCTGTCTGCCCCTGCATTTGGCTCTCAGTAATGGCCAAATATCTCAGTGGCCATGTCAGTGTCTTCTGATGCACATATTTAGCTTGGCTTCTGGCTGCTGCTTCCCTAAATACTAAAATAGGCTAGTTATGCTGCTCTGAGGCTAACCGGCTCTGATAGAAACATTAAACCCCAGGTTTGTTTTGTTTTAGTGAAGACAGTATTACAATATCACCCATGATTCAACAGGACTGAACAACAACTCTAACCAAACCTCCATCTGCCGTTTTGTTTGAACCCATAGAAAAGAGAATTCACAATTGAGATCTCAGTAATATCTCAGTTGTTTTTCTTAAGGCCACACTGAGAACGAAAAAGCGAAACGAATATCGGACACGATGACGTGATGACGCGCTGGAATAAAACAATAGATTTCTATGGATGCTTCCACATAGACCGCAAACATTCGCGCACCGAAAATGCGAATGTTTTTTTTTTCGAACCAGTCTGACATATCTTTTCAGTTTCGCAAAGCGAAATCACAGGCCGTCCAATAAGATTTGAGCTAGGATCAAGTGACCGGAGCATCTGCTGTTGCACAAAAGGGTGAGAGTGGTGGCGCTGTTTCGAAACCATTGTAAACAAACATCGAAGAAGAGTATCCTGGATAAAAGAACAGAGTGGATGCTGAGTTCTTGTTATTCTTATTTACTCTCACATGTTCTTTATACAGAATAACATTTCTATTAATTGTCCACTGAATTATGTGATCTGTTGAGCACCGTCCGTTTTCTTCCACATGCGCGAGTGTTATGAGTCATGTGTCAGAGCGCGTTCACCTTTCCCTTTCTCACCTGAATATGAAAGCAAATAGACGTATGATTGTGCCGATATTTTTTCTGTATGTGTTTTGTATGCAGCTTATGGTATTTTTATAGCAATAAAGGATGGTTTAAATTGGGTAAGCCAATACATTAATAATTACATACATTTTCAAGTGTAGCTTGATTCTAATTGTACTTCTAATTATATTTTAGGATGTAGCCTATTCTTGTAAGCATTATAGATGTTAGCATTGTTTGTTTCTGGTGTAGAACCTTATTTATCTTAATTTAATGCTGTATATTGAGCAGCAGATGATGTTAAATCCATTTACGAGATACATATCTGAGGAAAAATGCATTGTTGGTCGGCGCCACCTAGCGTGCAGGCGTGAATTAGCAGAAGGCGAACAATCATTTCGCGTTCGGTGTGAAAGCACCGTTCGTCAGCGATTCGCTTCGCCTTTTTCGCGTCGCGCTCAGTGTGGAAAGGCCTTTAGACAGGTGTCTCCTGCTTCTCAGATGCTTCTCCTACAAGAAAAAGGCCTTGAGTGTCTGAGTTTCAGTGGAGATCTGTACAATGCATTCTTCATGCAACAATGTGCAAAAACACGGCAACTAAACTTTCACAGCGTTTTATCATAATAGTGTTCTCATTATACCCAGTCATAATTATTAATATTTTGCATTGTTGTTTGTCCTGCTCGCGCTGCGCGCTGAAGAGATAATTACCGTAGTACTACAATGAAGCACTTGACTCAACCAAGTGCATCTTATACGAGATAAATAATATAGGCTATACACGATATATATAAATCGGCTTAAATGTTTTGAAATCACTTGTACCCTACCTGATCGAAAAAATCCAGTCTTTCACTCTGCCTGTCAGTTTTAAATCAAAATGGCATGATCATAACACCTCAGCGAAATATTTCTAGCTGGGAGGTCAATCAGGCTCCTCCTATCGAAGCATCGAATCTTCGTCTATTCGGGGTCACCCCTACAGTATACAGTAATTTTTTAGTTTAGTTTATTTAATATATACATAATATGTATAAAAATGTGTGATTATATAATTATGTCAAGAAAATTACAAGATTTTGTGTGTTATATTATTTTTTGTATCTGGTGTACATATATTTACCCGTATATTGTATGTACGGTGTATATATCATTATGTTATGTTACATACAAAAATAATATAATTATACTACTTAGAAATAAAATTTAATTGAATTATATATATTAATTCATAGCATATTATTAACTAATATATAACTAGATCTATAGCTACACACAGCTACATTACACGCAATACACACACACACACATCACAAAATATGTTGTAAATAAAATTATTTATATTATATAAAATAAAATATATTTTTTTTAAATTATTTACGTATTACTCTTTCACCCAAAATAATTGTTTTGTTTTTATTTTTAAGAGTATTACAGATTATTATGTCTATATCTATTTCTTCTGAGGAATCTTAGAAGAAACATCTGAGACAGTGTTGATGCTTAAGTGAAACAGCTCCATTAGCCTTTCTGAGCTGCATGTGAGCATTAAATCGTCCTCTAGCTATAAACATTGGCATTTTTGATGTGAATGTAGGTCCCGTCGTGCTTTTGAATATCCCCATCTTGGGTCTGGCTGTCCTGATTATGAGCGAGATGCTGCGTGCGGCTGGATTTGGGTTCGCCGGGCTCCACCTGTCTGACGGCCCTATCCATCTGGCTCCGACGCTTTGGCTACATTCAGAGCTTTCACTTCCTGTGCTGCCAATGCGCCGCGGCTCCCGTCCCGAGCAGGTGTCGCTCTTGCCTGGCTCTCTCAGCGCGGCCCACCTCGGCGCCCCACCGTTTGGCCGTTTTATCGTGATTTACGAGGGACAGGTAGCGTTTATGATGCCGTCTGATCTGATTTAGGCTGAGCTGCTGAGGTGTACAGATCCACATCTGCAGCGTGAGATGCAGCACTACGGGTGACCAGCCAATGCAGCTCCTTAAGAGGGATTTGATGGGATTTTCAGGCTAATTTGTGTCAGTATTTATGGTCGGCTGTAGGTAAAATAGACTCTGTTGTGATGGACTCAGAATATTAATGCATTCACAGTAGCTGCCTGTTTCTCTGTGCAAAACTTAAGGGATAGTTTGCCAAGGTATTGAAATTCTGTCATCATTTACTTGTTGTTTAAAATCTGTGTGAGTTCTCTGGAGCACAAAAGTATGGCCGTATGATTTCTGCAATGCAGAAAACACGAATGGAATCACGGAATTCAGTCTTTAAAGGGGTCATATGGTGTTGCTAAAAAGAACATTATTTTGTGTATTTGGTGTAATGAAATGTGTTTATGCGGTTTAAAGTTCTAAAAACACATTATTTTCCACATACTGTACATTATTGTTTCTCCTCTATGCCCCGCCTTTCTGAAACACATTGATTTTTACAAAGCGCATCGGTCTGAAAAGCGAGGTGTGCTCTGATTGGCCAGCGATCCAGTGCGTTGTGATTGGCCGAATACCTCAAGCGTGTGACGGAAATGTCACGCCCCTACCATACTGTGATGATGCCCACATTCGAGGCCGGAGCGATGATTCAAAACATTAAAACCCATTATAGATGAGGCATTTGTTGTATCCAGTGGGGAAATAATTATGGATTTTAATGACTTATACTGTCTTTTTACGCTTGCGTTGCATTGCGCATAAATAAACATAAACCAGTTTTCTGCATTTGTGATTCGGCGAAATTCACAAGCCCTACTATTATAATATAAAAGCCCTTAAAGATAAAAAAACATACATTTACATCTGTGAGTCAAACAGCCGGCATTGTAGTCTACTCTCCCAGGTCAGGAAACAGTCCTCCATAAAATGTCTGCACCACATCTGAATTTTGGTTTTGAACTGTTCTGGAACAGGTTTGATGTAAATACAACTTCACCACTGCTTTCTATCGCTTGTCCATTTTTGAGACCAAACAAGTAGTTATCTTTCACATCGCAACATTCGTCACACACTGCGGCCTACATGAGCAGAGTCCGGGCTAGCTGAGGAATGGCCGGCGGTTAAGGGATTTCACTAAGGAGCGGCAACCACATGTGTACGACATCCGTTGCTGGATCTCTGCCTTCATCCACGGTGAAAGAATAAAAGTTACACCTTCTTTCTTTGCGTGAACATTTTGGCGGCGTTATGCAAATTTTTCCACATAGTGACGTAGACATGTGTGTGTGTGTTAGAACGAGCCGTTTTAGGTTGACGTGGTTGACTTTATAAAGAATATCTCTTTGGATTTGAGACTTCAGTCTTTGCAACTTTACAGACTCTTCTTTTATGCACCAAGAGCTTGTAACACTCAAAGAGAAAGGAAAAATTTAAATCACATCATATGACCCCTTTAAAATGGAATTTACTGTATAAAGTGGAATGTCACGGAATTTGTCAGATTTTGCCAGTACACATCATATGGCAAAATGGACTAGTGTCTGTGAATATGTAACTGCAAAAAGACTTATAATATGAATCCCGCATGTTCCGCTTGTGAATTAAGGCGGCAGATATCGGTCCTTCCTACACACTACACTTTACTACACTCATCGTTTCAGTGTCTCACTAAATGAGACTAATAGATGAACAACATCTCCAAAACTGCTCTTATTGAGCATTTGACTGTTTCATTTGAGAAAAACTATCGTCATATCATATATACACACACACAACCAAAACTCTCTACGCCAACCCGTCAAAATGAAAGTTTGGTTTAACTTGAAGAAATTGTGAAAGAAATACTATTATTACTATATTACTCTTATACAGTATAAGAGCAGTAGACATACTCTTCAGAACATTAGATTCATCCGCGCTGGAGCCGTGCCGACTCACAACCCACGCAAGCTAGATAATTCCACACACAGCTGCAATTCCAGGTTTTCAAACAGAGATGGCGACAAAGAGGCAAAACTTATAGACTGGAGCTTTAACAAAAGGATGCAAATTCCAGTGAACTTTATGTTACATGCTATAGCGTGAGAGTGAGAGAGCGAGAGAGAGAGCTCCCACTGTGATGCGCTTTCATAACAGCGCGCTGTAAAAAAGTAAAAAAGACAGAATTTTCTGTAGTTTTCTATGAAGTTCTCATTGTAATGCTGTGTTTATGGCAGATTTGTGCTATATTTTCATCTATATTATCAAGTGATTTCTGAAATCGCCTGCACGTTTTGGAAGCCATATGAAGTACGAAAACAATTTTAATTGAAGTATGCCTACTACTGAACAAATATGACAAAAAAAGCATTGCTGTATAAAAAAAAAAGAAATATGACAGTCTCAAATAGCACAGATAGTCAATATCGGGCATTGCATTTGAGCATGAAAGTAAACTTGAGTACTCGAACGCTGTTGCACATCCCCACTATTAATGTAAATACATAAATAAATAGTTGTTTTCATGAATTCAGTTAATTAAAAATGTTGGTAATGGAAAAAAAATGGAACCTAAATGAACAAAAACAGAAAACATGGAATGTTGAAGAGGGAAAAGGGGGGAGGGGGATTTGGGAAAAATAAAGCATTTCATGGGCCCCTAGAAAAGGAGATATTTTGAAGACTATTATATTGTTCATGACATGTTGACTTTTCGATCCATCTTTTTCCTATACTACATTTTAAATTATGGGAGGCTCTTCCAGTTTGAGTAAGTTCCACTTAAAAAGACTGAAACAAATCATTTCGAATCAAAATCATAATCATTACAAATCATCCTTATCGTGAGCTTGACTGAATGAGCTGTAAATTTCCCTTCATGTTTTATAATCAGACATCAGGAGAATAATGTAACGCTTGGTAGTGTAATGTGACATGAGCTCTTTTCAGCCGCTGCATCTTTTCCTTAGGATTATTTTCAGTATGAAAAGACAACATATACTGCATATTTGTGGTTTTAATTTACAATATATCTCATGAATAATTCACTGAATGCTTTGAGAATCTCTGGTTTTTCTCCTTAAATCCTCACGTCTCTTTGCAGGTTTGTTTTCACAAGGATGCTTTAAAATGTATTTGCCTCCTCTTTTCACTTCTAATCCCGATTATCAGTCTTTATACTGTAAGGTTTCTAAAGCCAGTAAATACAGTATTTATTTATAATGTCACCTCATAGTACCAAGTTTTTGAAAATGCTTGTTATTGCAGTCAAAGAGCAAATCTTTGGCTGATTGTTTACAGTTTAACAGAAGTTACTTCCATAATTTATGTGAAGCATCAAGGTGGATACAGTGAAAATTTGTGAAGACAGATGCTGTTAAACTCCAAAAAATCACCAAAAAGCTCCATAAAAACACCAAAGTAGTAATCTGAAGAGCCTGTTATGGTGATTTTATAGTGCTTTTTGTCCTTTTCTGAGATTGTATGCAAATGAAAATGTTGCTAAACATATTCATTTGTCTTCCATGGAAGAAAGAAATTTCTTTAGGAAACGAAACTTTCGTTTTCGAGTAAGTTGTAAAACCGTAGTGCATAGGGTTGGATGTGATGTTGAAAGGTACAAAGAGAATTTCACTAATGAAAAGATCAGAATGAAGTCTGATGAAGTGGTTGTTAGACTACAATCAGGTTTTTAAAAGGATTTTACCGTGGAACAGCTTTATCCTCATTAAGATGTGTTGATAAGTGAGTGTAATTTCACACCAGCTTGAAGGAGAAATGGGGAAAGAATAGCCTTTTCCAAAATCTAGTCAGCTGCCTACCTAGACAGCATGTTAAGGCATCATGCATACTGACTTAATGACATAACTTTCATGCTTTCTTTACAAAATTTAAGGCAACATCCAATCCCAGAATGCATTGTGACAAACCCTTTTAAAATAAGCACATTTAATGGTGGATATGAATTCATGTGAAATTGTTATCAATATATACTGTATAATATAGATAGAAATAGATATATATGATATACATTTTTATGTATGTATTATATGTACTTGGACATACAGTAGGTGTGTGTGTAGACGCACACACTTCATTTATTACCTTCATCCACAATGATTGATGTATACTTATATCAAAAAAAAAAGACTATTATAGAAAATATTATTTAGAATTTTATATATTGAAATATTACATTATATAAATCAAATAAATATAAAACAAATGATATAGTACAGTATAGTATTTTATTACATAAAAAATGTTTTATATGTATACTATATTCAAATATTCACGCCAATATTTTTTGGTGATGGCCTAACATCAAACTTATTGAAATTATTGGCAGTTTCACAATAACTGGCTATGTATTGCGTTTGCATATCAGCCACTTACAAGGGTTCAATTTCAGTTTGGATGCTGCCTACAAGGCAGCTGTTGTTTGTCTCCAAACAAATGCCTCAGCAGTGGATCAGTTATGAATAGCACGTGATGCAATCCATGCAGCGCGGCCCATAATGCAGAGTAAGAAGCCTTTGTTTGTGTGCTGTGTCCCGCAGGTGCCGTGGGGAAGATGATTAAAAGAAAGAAAGGAGGGAGAGGGGAAAGAAAAAAAAAAAAGGGGGGGGGAGGGGAAAGAAAAGGAAAGAAAAGAGGGAAAGAAGAAAGGGAAAGGGGGGAGGAAGGGAAGAAAAGGAGAAAAGAGTGAGGAGGCTGGTCTCCGCTGGACTCTAATAAGTACCAGTGGCTGGAAATCAAGCTGGAGCAGCGGACGGAGATTACAGCCATCGCCACCCAGGGCCGATACGGCAGCTCTGATTGGCTCACACGCTACCTCCTCATGTTCAGTGACACGGGCCATAATTGGAGGCCGTACCGACAGGAGGATAGCATCGGGGTAAGACTTGAATTCCTGACCTGAAAACAACGCTACGCAGCGATTTAGTTTAGTTAGTGCTGCTTGTCTGTGCAGAAGTCGTCGTCACACTGAGCGACTCGTACGTTGTTTACTGGCTCAAAACGGCCCGCTATGCATCTCTGTGGTCTTCTGGTCTGTAGACACGACTCGCAAATTCCCAATTACGGTAGCTGGTGGTGATTGTTAGATGTTCTTGGCCTGCCAGCTAATGGTAATTATTAGTTTTCCTGTGTTATAATAAACTACTTAATATTTACTCATAATAAGACTATTATCTTATATTATATTATATTATATAATTATAGATATTTATCTTTAAAATAATAATGTCATTCTCCCTCCTTCAATGTGCATCTTAACAATAATATCAGACTATGTAACACAGATTTAGCTTCATCCACCTCTCTAGAGCTTTTCTAAGTTAATTTTTATATATAATAATTTTTTATGTGCAATATAAACATTTCCATTTTTTTTTTCATATCATTTAATAGTAGTATTTATTTACTGTACTGCATTATTATTTATGTTGAGTTTATTTAACATTTAAGATACATTTTAAATTATGAATATAATTTTCCTCATTCAACCTGCAATCGTAAATAGTTTATAATTTTCCTTTTTAATATAATTAATTGTAATCAATTTTATATTGAGTATTATAGTTTATTACCTGTAATTATTCGTTAGTTGTCTTTTAATATTTATTATAAATGTAAAAGTGTATATACTTTCCTCCTTAAACATTGTATCTTGGTTTCGATTAAATGTTTTTTTTTATATTTTATATTTTATATTATAGTTTATCCTTTTATATTTCAAAAATTTTTACAATTATTATTATTTAGTCAACAAACATTTTTTAAAATATGAATATAATTCTCTTTTTTCAATGTGTAATGTTAAATCAGATTTAGAAGCACAGATCTGAGCTTCCTCAGGCTCTCCAGTGAGTTCAACACTAGCTAAATGTGTTATTGAAATGAGCTTGTTAAGTGTGTGAGAGGGTTTATTTAGTTTTGACACTCAGAGAATAGATGCTTATTGAGTTTCACATCTTTTGTCGTCTTCACGTTTGAATGCCGAAATGCTCTGCAATCTGTTCTGTGAGGTTTGCACTTAAGATTTATTGATTCAGCCAACTAGTAACTAGCTTCAAGATGTGGATTTAGGCTACATTTGACGACCAAACTGAGTAACAAAATTCAGTTTTGTACAGAAATGAACAAAAATGTCATTTGACTTTAACAACAAAAGTTTTAGGTTTTTAAAAAAAAAATTTGTTGGTTTTTTTGTATGTATTAGAGTAGCTTCTGTTCACCAAGGCTGCATTTATTTGATCAAAAAGTCATTAAAACCTGTAAGATAGTGAAATATTATTCAGATTTAAAATAGCTGTTTTCAATATGAATATATGTTCAAATGTAATTTATTCGAATCTGAATTTTCAGCATCATTACTCCAGTCTCCAATGTCACAAGATCCTTCAGAAATCCTTCTAATATGCTGATTTGCTGCTCAAGAAACATGTCTGATTATTATCAATATTGAAAACAGGTGTGCTGCCCAATAGTTTTGTGGAAACCGTGATACATTTGATTTTTCAGGATTCACAGATGAACAGAGAAGTTCAAAGAACAGCATTGATTTTAAAGTATTTGTTACAATCAGCATTGATTTGAAATAGTAACATTATAAATGTCTTTACTGTCACTTTTGATCAATTTAATGCATCCTCGCTGGATAATTAAGTATTGATTTACTTTAAAAAAGTCATACTGACCCCAAATTTGTTTAAATGATTATATAGTTGCACGTTATTATTAGCATTCTGTGCTGTTTTTTCCTGCGGTCGGTGACAGGTCAGAACAGACCTGAGACCCGTTTTTGTGTCTGTATTCGTCATCAGTCTGCGATGAGAAGCGCTAGTCACGACTCCGTCTGTCACGAGAAGCGTTTAGAGTTGAAGACGCGAGCACGTGTTTTTTTTTCTCTTGTGAGAGCGAGAGCTTGTCGCTCCTGGCACTGGAGGATTTGCACCTTGACTCTTGATATATTTCACAGGCCACTTTAGAGCAAATGAGATGCGCCTCCTCAGCAGGAAACAGAGCAATTTGTTGGGCTTAACGCTGCACTCCAGCAGACGGCTGATCCCTTCAAACACACAGAGAGCGCTACTCAGCTCCCAATTACTCCAAGCCCACAAAATCCAAATTGCAGACATCTCTGGCAGATATAAGGACAAAATGAATGCTCCTCCCTGCAAAATAATCCACAAGAACTCTACTTGTTGCCTCCGTTTGCCTCTTAAAATAGCCAGCATGAATAACCATGCTGTGCTGGTGTTCGCTGGTTTACACTGGTCTGACTGGCCTCTCAAATTGGCCAAGCTATTGTTTCACTGGTTTTGGTGGTTATTCAACTTGTGTCTTAATCTATTTAACTATTGTTCATATACTAATGAAACATTTTGTCATTTTACTTTGGTGAATGGTTTTATATAATTTAATTTAGTATTTTAGTTTAGTTCTACATTTATTATGTTCTCTATTATGTTATTATACATTATATTTATATATTAATATACAGAAATATAAATATAATTCTCCTCCAATGCGCTATCTTAAATATTTTATCATTCTATTTTTAATGTAAAAATGTTAAATGTTAAAATTGGTAGCTCTTGTAATGTTGAATGGCTAATCAATGGTTAAATATTAGGGGAAAAAACATTTCATAGAGCCATCAGAGTGATACTGGCCTTCAGTCATAAAAAAAGATGCCATTATACACAAATATTAAAGGGGTCATATGATTTCACTGTTTCCTTCCTTGATGCAGTGTTTACAAGCTCTTGGTGCATAAAGAAGATCTGTAAAGTTGCAAAGACTAAAGTCTCAAATCCAGAGAGATATTCTTTATAAAATTTAAGACTCTGCCACGCCTACCTAAAACACCTCGTTCAAACACGCCCCCACATGTCTACCTCACTATGTGGAAATATTAGCATAATGCCGCCCAAATGTGCACGCAAAGAAAGAAGGCATGGTTTCAGGAACAGCAGTAGTGTTGATGCAGCCATGTCAGGGAGACGCTGTGTGTTTCAGTGCGAAAGCAAAAGCACTTTATTTGCCCTTCCGGAAGTAGATGCAATTAGGAATCATTGGTTAAGATTTAGTTACAACAGAACAGCACAACCCAGATGTTCGAATTTGTGCAACACATTTTATGGACGACAGTTTTTTTAACCTTGAAGAGTACAAGGCTGCTGTGCACAAAGGCTATTTCTAAAAAAAAAAAACAGTGTCAATTCCGACTTTGGCTATGACACTGGTGCTTCTGATTAGCGATGAGTAGGTTTTTGTTATTAGTTTAAGTAAGTTGCTATTGACTGTTCACATGCGAGTTTTGCACAGCTGCAGAGTAAAACGCGATCTTGTGTGTGTGAGAGTGTGTGTGTGTGTGTGTGGTGGGAGGGACAGGGTCACATCACAGGAGAGTGAACTGTCTGTCAGAAATCATAGCACGTCAGCTGTCTTAACCGCGGCTTGTTACTGCATCATCACTGTGTCTGTCACGCGACTCTGTTGCCCTTTCGGGCTTGAACTGAGGTAAAACTAACGACTTTATTTACTGTCTTTACATTTATTTTGAAATATGAAGCTCGCGATTATGGTAAGGGGGCCTTACATTTCCGACGCGTGCTTGTGTTGTTCGGCCAATCACAATGCACTGGGTTAGCTGGCCAATCAGAGCAGACTGCGCTTGTCAAAGGAGGGGGCTTTGTTGAAAACGACGTGTTTGAGAGAGGCGGGGCATAGAGGACCTACAATAACGTACAGTATGTTGAAAATAATGTGTTTTTTTTAACCTTACACCGCATAAACATATTTCGTTACACCAAATACACAAAATAATGCTCTTTAAAATAGCATCATCTGACCCCTTTAAGAATACGGTCTTTATGTTTGTTTCTACCTTCATTGAGATGAATGTGAAATTAGTGTCAATGTAAGAGTAATTTTAAAATTATGTTAGGTGTAAAACTATGTTATTTGGATTAATCACAATTAATTTCAGAAAAAATGTGCGATTAATTAGTTAATTTTTTTTAATCGATGACAACGCTAATATATATCCTATATAAATAGGATTCTTTTTTTGGTCGATACCGATACCGATTTTAACAAACAACTATTGGCCGATACCGATATTGGTCAATTGCATAAAACAGAAACGAAAAAAAAATCGATCGGTTCACTCCGAGCAGAATTGGTATTTTAACGTTTCTGTTCCTGCGTTCCTCTATGAAACCGCTTTGAGTAGAAAACATACCGGTTAATAACGTTATTTTTAAAACTTTTTCTTTGCCAATAATAATAAAAATAAAGTACAGCGTTTAATTTACTCAAAAAGAAAAAAAATCATGAAGAGAGTCTTGAATGATCTCTCTTAATCATAGCCAATACAGCAAATGTATTAAACAAAAGAAAAAACTGTCAATGCTATAAAAACATTAAAGTATTTTTTAAGATATTTAAAAAGGTTTCAGCATGGATAAAAAAAAACGCTACTCCTATAAGCGTTTTGAGAGGAAAAAAACTACCTAAATTAGTAGGCTGTACTTTGGCCTTTTCATTCTTCCCTTCAGAAATAATGTGAGGTAAATATTGGTAAATAAAAGCAAATTACACAATTAGGCTATTTTAGTTCCCTTCTCTCCACACAAAAAAGTTCCCTCTAGTTGTATTTATGCAATATAAGCGTCAAGCCCAAACATTATTTAAAACCCAAAAAAAATCGAAACTGAAGCCTACCTCTCTCATTCTGCATGAATCCAAATGTTTCCATATCCGCGAAGTATCTGGATGCTAACCTATTATTTATTATGTAAACTATAGGCTTTGTTCTTCACTCGCATTATCGACGTAAAATATCATCCTTCACATATAGACTAAACAGCACAGTGAGGCGGTGGTTATGCTGAATGGTACAGACTGTACTACCGACTATTTCATTTGAGCAGTGTAATTTTTTATGTTTCTTTAACTGTATTTTATTTTGATAATGAACAGGCTACGATGTCATATTAGCAAAAATTTGTTGTATGTGCGTGTGAGGCACCGACGCGATCACTGCATTGTTTTCCCAACTGTTACTCCGTAATTTATGGTCATACCAATGCTGGTTTGTCATACAGATCGAAGCAAAACATCATTCAAAACTGTAAAGCTTTTGTAAAATAAAAAAAGCTGCTTTCTGCTCGTCTCGTTTTTTTTCCCCGTGAACTTCGGAGCACGTTACAATTATCCGAAACTCAGCACAATTTTTTTCTTTCGTTTTGTTAATCTGTTAATGATTTAAGTGAAATATATTTTGTGTATAGGCCTATATATTCCTTTTTATGTAGCCTATATAGTTTTATTCTGGTTTCTCCGTTCACAGAAATGCTGCAGGTGCGTGATGTGACCTTGTGGGAATCCGTGTTCTTCACTGGTTTCAAACAAAAAGCTGCATATTACCTGCCATTCATTTTCACTTAAATGCAGGGCTAATGCTTGGCGGTTCGTGACTGCGATAACGACCCGAGCAGTCACCAGGAGGATCAATAGCGAAGTTGGAGTCCAAAGGGTTGTTTATTGAAATCAGATGTGCAAATAATTAGGTTTAAGAGCTTAAAACAAAAATTGTAATAAAAACAGTCTACAACTAGAACTGCAAGTACTAAAAACAGTACCAACTCCCCTCTACAACATTGAGGCTGGAGTTTCAGATGCTACACAGCACTACAATCTTGTTCCAAGCACTCTATCCCACCCCTTTGACTCTTATGATATACATGATATTTAGAAACAATAGTTTAAGTAAATAAATGCAATTAATAATACAATTAAAAAAAGAACGGATAAACCAAAACATTTGCACAAACATTTACATTAGTTAAGCTGAGCGCTTTTTCTTAGTTTGCACTTCCTATTGCCACGCCCACTTAGCTAGACAAAGAAATGCAAACAAGCAACCAACATTAACAGTGAAAACAGTGATGGAAGACAATTTCAGAGTCTCTCCATCACAGTGACATATCCTCGGATAAACTCTAACTCTAACTCTAATTGCCATTGTGACTTACAATGAGAGCAATTTACAGCTGAGAGCAAGCATTTCACTGGTTGGATGCATCAGCGTCACGTTTGCATATGGCCGTACTATGCCGTCTGACAAACTATTTTGTACAGATTTTATTTTGTTTTGGCAAGTATATAATTACTTTGCCCAGAGAAAGACATTGGATTATGCAACAGACATGCAACTCATTGTCTCCATGCAGTTAATTAATAAACCATCGGTATCAGCCCTTTTCATGCTATTTCCGATATGCCGATGGCTTTAAAATAATAAAAAAATCGGCAGATAAATATCGGCGGCCGGTACATCGGTGCATCCCTAATATATATATATAGCACAGATTTTAACACATTGATTTCAACACTACCTAAAAGTTGCTTTAGAATGTGTTAGTTATTATAAATTTTACTTCATGTTAATGATAATAATTAAACAAACAAAAAAAAATGTCATTGATTTATTTGTCCAGTTTATGTGCTAAACATATGCTGTGATTTTTATTTACTCTTTTTTTATTTTTTGGACACAATAAGAAACATATCAGCCTAAACATACATGGCAATTCTTCGGCCGGTCCTAGTCCAGCCTAACCAGCCAGTTTTAGTTGTGCGATGAGTGTTTTGTTCAGCGGGTTAGTGCTGTATTGATTTCCTTTAATACAGTGATGTGATGGAGAGAAGCGCTGCTCGCTGACCCGTGGCCATGTCCGATCGCTCCGGTCTCCACAGGGTCTCGGCTCACATTATGTTGAATGTGAGTTATAGACTGGTCTCTTCACCTGCCACCCGAGTTCAGGATCGACAATCTGCATCTTTATAATCCAATGGGAAACAGAAAAGATGCTGGAGTGCATTAGTGCATCAGGTCAAACCACACACATGTAACGCTGGTGTTCTCTTTATTCAAGGCTTTCTCTGGGAACTCGAACGCTGACAGTGTGGTGATGTACAAACTCCAGCAGCCCGTCATCGCTCAGTACATCCGGATACTGCCGCTCCACTGGAACCCCAACGGCAGGATCGGCCTGAGACTGGAGGCCTACGGTTGCCAATACAGTACGTGTTCAACACTGACATACCACTGGACAGCGCTCATCTTATGAAAATAATTTAATATTATAGTTATTCATTTAAAACCTTATAGTAGGAAGTATTTATCTTTTAATATTATTTAAATATTTCATATCATGGCTTTTGTTATTTATTTAAAATTTTAAAAATAATAAATACATAAAAATCCATTTATGTTTCACTAGTAATTAGTTTATGATAGGTTGTTCTTTATTCATTCTTCATTTTAATAGAAATTAAAATGTATGTTTTTTTATTCTGGATTTGTTTAATTTAACAGCTTTATTTTATGAAATTAATTTAGTCTGTTTATGATTTATCTTCCTTATTAATGTGAATGCTAAATTTTAGTTTACCAATTTTTAAATATCGTTAAAGATATTTTAAAGATTTGACTATTTAGTTAAATTTTGATTGAAATCTTTTATGTTTTGAGTTTATTAAAATTATTTCAATATTTTATGTTAATTGTAAACCTAATTTAATATTATCATTCATTCATTGTCCATTTATATATGAATGCATTTTAGTGATTTCAAATATGATTTCAATATTTTATGTATATTTTAAACAAAGTATTTATTTGTGTAAATAATAAAATAATCCTACATATTATGAATTTATTTTTTTATTCATTTGTGTATATTTAAACAAATAAATGTATTGTTAAAAGATGATTTAATCTTTTAGTTATTAATCAATTTATATAATTGGTTATTTATTTCTTTAATTTGATTTAAAAATCTTTTGTATCAATTTTATTTAAATATTATTAAATATTTGTTATTAATTAAATTTAACCGTATACTACGACTACTACTACTACTACGACTACTAATAATTAATATAATACCTAATAATCCAATACTTAAATCTCTTCTATGAATATGAATTTATTTAAATATGATTAAAAAATGTAGTTGTGAACTGTCAAAATGTCTAGTTTGACTTCCTGAATAGTAAAACACTTTGGCACTCTCAAAACATTGATCTGTTTGATCTCATTTCAACTACTGTCTCAACCAATGGAGTGAGTTTAGAGGCGGGGCTATGTGATAATGTACTCTCTGTTTATGCAGCCAATAGAAGACGTGTTTAACATATGTGTTTGACTCATTATCTATGAATTTCAGTTTGGTGCCATTTACCTTTAATCTAATGCTTTCTTTTTAGTTTTGTGATTGTGAAATTTAATGACGCTCCAGATCAGCCTGTGCTCTATATATACTATGACAATTTCACATCTTCAAACGCCACGTGTTATATGTTATCATCTGAGAGCAGACGAGTGGTTTTCAATCAGACTGCAGCCCAGCGCGCTGGCTGATGTATGACTGGTCTCTCAGAGGTCCTGTGCATGAGATGTGTTGTCGCTGGAGTCACACGGGGCAGAACTGCAGGGCAAAACCTCCAGTCAACATACTACAGTGTTTATTTGCCTCAAGTGCATTAACAGCGTTTGGATTGTTTCCATGTTCATACTGTAAATACAGCAGACCATTAGGGATGGAGTGCTTTCCCTGCATTCATACAGATGTATAATTTATTGCTGGGATCTGCAGGTTGTGTCCAGTGTCAGGCGTTTGCATCATCTCTGTTGACCTCAGGTTTAAACGCTCTCTGCTCCATTTAGTGAAGCTGCTGTACCTGAATACATCAGGAGTGCCAATAGAGCTGCACAAACACTGTGTGCAACACCAATTATAATTATAAATGATATAAAGAGTTTAATCGTTAGAGTCAGGGGTTTGTTGACATGTCAGTCCACACAAACAAACAGATCAATGTTTTGAAAGCGTCTCAGAGTCAGAACCTTACACTAAATCAACATCACACACACAATCTTTATTTATTCATTTTGTTTGTTTGTTTAACTTTCTCTATTGTGCATTATATATTTATTTGTTATATTTCATTATTTATTTATTATAGTCCCTTATTTATAGTTCATTGTCTAAATATGTATTTGTTTGTTTTAGATTATTATTATTTTAATTGTCCTGATTGTTTTATATATATAATATAAGATATATATATACACACACTTATTTTATTTCGTTCCTTATATTTTCTTATATTATTATTGGTCATTATTTAGTTATTTAGTTCATTTTCATTTACGTGTATGCGTTTATTTAATCTAGTTCATTATTTATTTCAGTGTATGATTTTTGTTATTGTTTATTTGTTTATTGCTATTTCCAGTGTATTTGATATTTGTTATTCATTGAATTATTAATTGTGTATTTTAGGTTGTCATTTATTGATGTATCCGTTATTTATATAGTTTTAGCTCATTACTATTATCTATTATTGTCCATTATTATTAATTCATTTCAATTTTTTTTTTTTAATTGTATTTTCTTTTTAGGTTCATTATCTTTTATTAATTTTTAGTCATATTATTTTTTTATTATGTATAGTGTATATGTTACTGTACCATATTTTTGATTGGCAATTTACTTTAGGATATTTCAATATTTTAAATTTTTTTGGTTAATGATTTATTTAATGTTAGATCCTTAGATTATTAACTTATTTTAGTTATTTTATGTATTTCTTATTGTAATCCAGGATTTTTATTTTATTTTTCTTCACTATTATTTACTTATTTTCTTTTTTCTATTATTCAGTTTTATTCATTATATTTTATTCATTTTATTTATTTTTTTTATTTACTTATGAATGCATCTATGTATCATTTTAGTTCATTATTGTGCAATTCATTATTTATTTATTTGTTTGATTGTTTGTTTGCTTGTTTGCTTGCTTGTTTGTTTGTATGTTTGTTGCAGTTTATTTACTGAATGCAGTTGAAGCCTTGTTAACGAGAATGGAAATCAGTCATTTGTACTGCCTGGTTCTGAGCGGTTCTGCCTGATCTCTCGAGTTCTTGTGTTTGTTTCTGCTTTGTCTTCAGAGTCTGATGTGGTCAGTTTTGACGGCAGCACTCACTTGCTCTTCAGGCCGGATCCCAGCATCACTCCATCAAACAGAGACGTGTTGTCCATGAACTTCAAAACCCTGCTGAACTCTGGGATGCTGGTTCACATGGAGGAGCACAGCGGACACTCGCTCACTCTGGAGTTATTCAGAGGGAAACTCCTCCTGCAGCTCAGAAAAGGTACTAAAACACATCTCTCAGCTGCTGGAATGAGTAATGATCTTTTTTATGTTGTTGATAAATGTCGATTTTGAGCCTCTTTTCTCTAAAGTCATTCAGTTTTAGGTAGACAGCATGAAAGAGTGTTTTGGGATACAAACTACATGTTAAAAGACTATAATATGATACAGCAATTCCATCAGTTAGTAGTTCCACATTACACTGCTGTAGACACCGGAACTGAATTACTGATTAAGATATTTGTATGCCATCTTTTTTAATTCATTAATCTCACAAAAGCTGTCAGGAACATGTCAGGATTATATTTCACCCCCCCAAAAAAAAAAAACATAATTAAGCACATTTTTTACCCCCAAATTGTCATTGCCATAATGCTAAATATATTATGTATCATAGATATATAAAAGAGATAGAGATACTACGTTATAGATTATAGTCAAAGAGGTATTATATATAAAAAATATAAAAAAGTAATATGGATGTGTAATAATATTTAAATTGTAGCTATATAAAAAGTAATACAATTACATTTTGTTTAAAAAAAGGCAGTACAGCAGCCTTTTTAAAATAAAAAGTAATTTTATTAGATTAGTGTTTACTGTGTTAAATTAATGAGAATCACCAGTGAGAATAAAAAATATTTTTAAAAATGCTGTCATTTGTGCTAAAGAAGCCCCGACCAAGTATTGAGTGCATAAATGAACGTACTTTAAAAGAACTTGAACTTTTCTGTTTTGCAAATCCTTTTTTTGATTGATCTTAGGAAATATTCTAATATTTTGAGATACTGGATTTTTGACTTTCATTAGCTGTAAAATGTAATCGTCAAAATTAAAACAAAAAACTTTTGAAATTTTTACTTTACATGTAATGAATCTAGAATATATGAAAGATTCACTTTTTGAAATAAGTTACAAAAACAAGAACATGTTTGAGATGCACCTTACTATATAGATACATGTACACACACACACCACACCCACACACACCACACAACACACACACACACACACCATATTCAGTGGGCAATATTTGTTGCATCTTCCCAAAAAGACTCATGGCTGTATTAGATCAAAAGGGTGCTTCTACTAATACTGAGCAAAGGGTCTGAATACTTAGGACCATGTGATATTTCATTTTTTCTTTTTTACTAAATCTGCAAAAATGTCACCAATTCTGTGTTTTTCTGTCAATATGGGTGCTGTGTGTACATTAATGAGGAAAAAAAAAACTGAAATGATTTTAGCAAATGGCTGCAATTTAACAAAGAGTGAACAATTTAAGGGGGTCTGAAAACTTTCCATACCCACTGTATATATAGTATTTATTTAGATATTAATTGTCTGACTAACTAATGATTCAGGATGCTGGTGAATTCAGATGGTTTCTTCAGCAGGTTTGTGGCTGTAGGAAAGTCTTCAGGTGTGGGTGAGAGACGCAGTCAGTCGTGAGCGGCCCGTATGGCACAGATTCCCAGAATGCCATCTGTGATCTCAGCGTCAGTCTCTCTGTCCTCATGAACGCTGCTGGAGTTACAACTGTGATCAAACAAAATGGCATAATGCGCTTTCTGGAATAATCTGATTTTCAGATGTGTTTCCTACGCATTCACATCATTGCTGTTGAGTAGTGTTCACACACGTCCTTCACAGACAGGATTTAGGATTAGGAAGATTTGATGTAACAGACACTAGATTGTGTGTTATTTACTTTCCAGAATTGACTTTTTCCATAGCTTGGGAGACTTTATGGAGTTTTCACTTGAGGATCAACTTTGTCTCAGACGTTTCTCCTAAAATTCATTATGAGTCACTAGTTATCATCTGGAAAGGGTTAAGAGCTATAAAATAAAGTGCAGCTCAGAGCGTTTGACTTCATATTGAGATTTCTTCTGAAACTGACTTTTTGAGCAAATCCTTATTTGTTCTGCATTGATTCTCGTTGCTTTGTAAGAGGAGAAACAGTTGAAATATTAAGGATATCTTTTAAACAAATATATACTGAGATAAAAGTACACATGTAGTCTCAGTCTGTAAATCTCACATGCTGCATGTCTGTATGCATCAGTGTTATATTACATCACTGAGATACTATTATTATATCCTATAATAGTAATATAGTATATATCGATGCTGTCAAACGATTAATCGCGCTTATCTCATCCAAATAAACGGTTTGTATTTATATCATTTAAAGACACACACAATACCATATATCTTTTGAAAAGATTACTTTATATTTTTATATTTTTATATTCTATCTTCATACATTTAATATGTATATACATGTAAATGTTTTCAAAATATATAATGTATGTGTGTGCATTTATTTATACATAATAAATATGCACAGTACACGTAAACAAAAACATTATTTTGGATGCGATTAATTGTTTGACAGCATTAGGTTTAATTTTTATTTCAGTTTTAGTTTACTTTTAGTTTTTATTTATTTATTCCTATTTTCTTCTAGTTTTTTCTTTAGTTTTAGTTATTTGTACTTAAACTAATTAAAATGCGTATTTTGAAATAAAATGTCATGTTTATTGAAGTATCATTGTGTACAGTTATAGTTTTTTTGTTTGTATTTTATTTTACTAGATACATTAATATATATATATTGTGTTTGTGTGTAGGTGTGGGGTAACCGGCAAGGTTAAATTAGATTTTATTTTTTATATTTTCATGTTTTCATTTTAACTTTTAGTTGTTTGGTTTTGTCATTTTGTTTAATTTTTTATGATCTTTTTTAAATTCATGTTTGTATTCAGAAATTTTAGTTCCCCTTTAGGAACTCGAGCAGCGTCAAAACGCTATGGATGCGTTCAGCGTGACCACTGCGGCAGCTTTCTGTCATTCAGCAAGTGCTCTGTGTGTGTGTCAGTCTGATATTTGTTTGTGAGTCTTATTTAGTGTTGTCTGTCCCTCACTATAAGCATCATAATGCCAAAAGCGAGCGATAAGACTAAACACTTTGGCGAGAGCAGACAGCGTTTCAGCGTTCTGTGCGTTGTCTGCTTGGGAACGAAGCATGCAGTCAGCTCTCGAGGGAGCCGTCGACAGGTACCAGGAGGCTCGTAAACAAGCGGCAGTGTTTCAGCAGTTCCTCTGTCGCCACTCTAGCTCTTGGGGAAGCCAGGCAGGAGCAGCCCCCTCCCTGTACCAGCTCGATGTACCATACCGGGAGGCTCAAAAGCAGAGCATCGCCTCCCGTGTTACCCCGCGTCGGGACTGGGAGCCCCAGCAACGCTCTAGGCCGGGGTCTTCTAAGACGAAGCCGGATCTGTGGACCGTTCTTACGTCTAAAAAGACCTCGGCCAAGCAGTCCTGACGCTTGTGGCTCAGGACTTCTGAGGACAGGCCCCTCTGGGAAAGAGCGGTGTACACCTCATCATACGGTGCCCGTCTCTCCTCAGTGCCCTCAGGAGGTCGATCTGCCAACCCTGCCACCCACGGTGCTTCAGGGCGCAACGGTCTCCGGCGAGCGCTTCTCTCAGTCACCGCCCGGAAACGTAGCGGTACTAAGAGGCTCATTACCTCCCAGAGGTCTCTAGAGCACCTAGTTCGGCCGTCCCCTGCCGGTCCGCCATTTCAGGGCACCGAGCTAGATGCTCTGATTACACCAGAGGTCAGTCTCGAGAGACTGATTCCCTTAGTAGACTATTTGGCAGCATGGAAACTTCTGCCAAATGTGTCTCAATGGGTCCTGCACACTGTAGAAACAGGCTACCACATTCAGTTCAGTTCTCCTCCGCCTCGTTTCAACGGGGTCATTCCCACTCTGGTGGGCCCTGAGCAGGCTCTGGTAATGGAACAAGAAGTAAACACTCTCTTGAGGAAGGAGCGAGCACTTGCTTCATTACCCAGAAGCTGCCGCTGAATCCACCGCACATGCTTTTAAGCTTCCTGGTCGCTGCGTCACCCCGCCCGTGACGTCTCGCCCATCCATTGGACTGATTACACACGTGATTCAGATCGTGGTCATGCTGAAGGTGTTCCCATAGCGTTTCGACGCAGGGTCTCGTTCCCTCGGGAAACCTAGAGACATTTTTGATTAATTATTTTGTAATAGTTAACTATAATAACACTGGCACTGTGAGATTGACAGTTGAAAATCTGTGTTCGATTTGCTGTTTACATGGAAAAGTGAAGATTACAGCGTCGGATGAAGCGGCGAGCACATGCTGTTTTAATCATATCTCAGTTTTCCAGTGTTGAAGTTGTATTTCCTGAAGTCTCTCAGAGCTCAGCTGGGTCTGTCTAGAGGAGTTTGAAGGCCTCGCACCTGTACATCTGGGCTTTTCCATCGTGAAGTAACTGCAGTCTAACTGCCGCTCTCTCTGCTTTCACCATAATTTCAAGCAAATCAAAGATGTCTGCCATCACTTATTAGAGGGGTTTGCTAAGTGCTAAAGTGGTCTCTCGGCCTCACTCTGATAATGGCTGGACTCTGTTTGTCAGAAATGCGTGTGGTGCTCGCTGTTGTCTTCGCCGAGCCGATGATGGCCGCTCGTTCATCTTGTTTAGTTGAGATTTACTGTGCTGTAAGGACATTGCACTTCAAAGCTGTCGCTGCATTCGCTTGGGATCATTTTAGAAGACATTGCATTCAGCCAGTGTTGAATATACATCACTTCAGATGGATTTTAAAATGTTTTTAGGCTGGAGGTACATGCATATGTTGAGTTTTAGAGGCTAGAAACTAAATTATGAAGAATAGATGCATTCATATAATAAGATTATTTTATATATTTTTTTATTTATTTTTGAACATTTTGGTATCGGCCTTTTGAACCATTTAGCAGATACATTATATTTAATTAATATTTTGAATAGCTTTTTTTGTTAGTTAATACTTTGTCCATTTTTTATTACTTTTTTTTTTATAGATATATAATATATATATCGTTTCAGTGTGAATCAAAATTGACACTATTTACTTGAATTCATGCTCCTGCTGTTCAGATTAGCATGAGAAAAATTATGTCTGCGGCATCTCGCAAAACAAACAAACTGTTAATATTTATGATTGCAGAATTCTAAAGCATCGGTCAATGCGGTCAGAACATTGTGTTATTAAATCCAAACTCAGACTAGAGAAGTTTGGGGCAGAACATGACCCACTGGAGCACAATACAAACAGACAGCTTGATGAATGCAAATGACCAGCAGAATAAAATAGTTTGGGAAATGGGGCATAAATCTTCATGTCACAGCTTGTTTGCAGATGTATTTTTCGGCACAGACAGAAGCCTGTGCTTGCCAGAGACTAACAGCTGTCTCTGCATCACAACAACAACAACATCGGCACATAAGAAGCGGCTGGGCTCGTCTGATGATCGGACCTGTGGCACAGTTTATCTTCTGAACCGCTGCTTCTCAGTGCAGTTGTGCTGGATTTATGCATGCTTTAGATGGGGATGACGTGAATATTTAAAGGACAATCGCGACAGAACGAATGCACTACTGTACGTTCCATTCAAACAAACCTGGATGTCCTTCAAATAAATTGTGACCCTGGAGCACAAAACCAGTCATAAGGGTAAATTTTTCGAATTGAGCATCATCTGAAAGCTGAATAAATAAGCTTTCCATTGATGTATGGTTTGTTAGGATATGACAATATTTGGCTATTTGTATATTTGAATATCTGGAATCTGAGGGTGAAAAAAAATCTAAATATTGAGAAAATCGCCTTTAAAGATGTCCAAATGAAGTTCTTAGCAATGCATATTACTAATCAAACATTAAGTTTTAATATATTTACAGTAGGAAATTTACAAAATATCTTCATGGAACATCATCTTTACTTAATATCCTAATGATTGATCTATAATTTTGACCCATACAATGTATTTTTGGCTATTGCTACAAATATACCCCAGCGACTTAACACTGCTTTTGTGCTGCAGGCTCACAATTATATTGCAAACTTCAGCTAACCCAGACTTAATATCAAAATCAACTTGCAGACAAAAAGCGTGAGATCTGATGAAAACAGCACATCCTCTGCTGCTGCAATCTTCACATTTCCAAATGCCAAAGTCAAACGTAAATGGCAAATCGAACACGTACTTTTAATTGTCAAACTCGTACAGACACGCGGCATGAGATTTACAACCACAGACTGAGACGAGATGAGAAAATACAGGAAAGAACAATCCGTTTCACACAGACAGTAATGAGATTCAATGAAGTTTCCTGCTGCTTCTCCTGAGAAAAGAAAATATAAAACCAAAGAAAAATTGAACTACAGTCAAAATATTGACCCCGATGGTGCTGAGGTAACACAGTCAATGAAAAGTTACTTAATAAAAGATAGTTAACTTTAACTAAGACCAAAAATGTATTTCTTTAAATAAAATAAACTTAAATAAAAATGAAATAAAAAACCTTTGGATTCATTCAAAAACGAGGGATTCATTTGCCCATCAGTTTTGTCAGTGTGTGTGTGTGTATATAATTATATATATATTCTATATGTATATATATATATATACACATATATACGTGTGTGTGTGTGTTTATACAGTATATATATATTTTTAATAGTATTTGAGCATCAGCAATAACATTAATGGGGCAGTTAATTTCAGATTTTGTTGCTGATTTGAAATATGTAATTTAATCGCGAGTTCAGCAAACAGTTTTTGAGATTTCAGGATTCCCCCATTCATTAAGAAAGGTCTTGTACGAGCTGCCCGGAGGCGTTGCAAATATGGCTGCCGAGTGAACAGACTTTCCTTGAAAGGGACTTTGCTTTGACTCAACCAAGCGTTCTAACCACGACCTCGCCCCTGCTCACCCCCCAACCATTCCAATTTCCGTAGACGGGATTTATTTGAATGATATTCTAATGAGCCACTTTGTGACATCATAAAACTCGGAAAACAACTCTGCATTCCAAACGAGCCGTTCGTTGTAGGTCTTGAAAAGGGATTTGTAAAAACGAAAATATATCCCTTTGGGAGTGGACTTTATAGATTTGTAACTTTGTATGACTTTTTTATGCCAAACATACCCACTACACACTGCTAAAATTCCAAAAGTAAAAAAGCAGAATAGGACCCCTTTAAAATAAAGGTAAAATAAAATATAAATATTAAGGGGAAAACTTTAGTAAATGGGGAAAATTTGTGAAACTGAAATAAAAAATAAAGCTAAATATAAATATTAAAAAAAACGAATAAAAATTGAGTAAAACAGACTATTGACAATAATGTGTCTAAAATTTAACAAACTATTAATGTCTTGTTTTTTTTAACTGTTGTATAAAAATTAGGGCTGCAAAATGATTAATCTCGATAAATCGCATTCCAATTAAAAGTTTGTTTACATACTATACAGTGGGGAAAAAAAGTATTTAGTCAGCCATTAATTGTGCGAGTTCTCCCACTTAAAAATATGAGAGATGCCTGTAATTTTCATCATAGGTATACTTCAAATATGAGAGACAAAATGAGAAAGAAAAAAAAAATCCAGAAAATCACATTGTAGGATATTTAAAGAATTAATTGGTAAATTCCTCGGTAAATAAGTATTTGGTCACCTACAAACAATCAAGATTTCTGGCTCTCACAGACATGTAACTTCTTCTTTAAGAGGCTACTCTGTCCTCCACTCGTTACCTGTATTTATGGCATCTGTTTGAACTCGTTATCAGTATAAAAGCCACCTGTCCACAACCTCAAACAGTCAAACTCCAAACTCCACCATGGCCAAGACAAAAGAGCTGTAAAAGGACACCAGAAACAAAATTGTAGACCTGCACCAGACTGGGAAGACTGAATCTGCAATAGGTAAGCAACTTGGTGTGAAGAAATCAACTGTGGGAGCAATTATTAGAAAATGGATGACATACAAGTCCACTGATAATCTCCCTCGATCTGGGTCTCCATGCAAGATCTCACCCCGTGGGGTCAAATGATCACAAGAACTGTGAGCAAAAATCCCAGAACCACACGGGTGGACCTAGTGAATGACCTGCAGAGAGCTTGGACCAAAGTAACAAAGGCTACCATCAAATAACACACTGCGCCGCCAGGGACTCAAAACCTGCAGTGCCAGACATGTCCCCCTGCTTAAGCCAGTACATGTCCATGCCCGTCTGAAGTTTGCTAGAGAGCATTTGTATGATCCAGAAGAGGATTGGGAGAATTTCATATGGTCAGTTGAAACCAAAATATAACTTTTTGGTACAAACTCAACTTGTCGTGTTTGGAGGAGCAAGAATGCTGAGTTGCCATCCAAAAGACACCATACCTACTGTGAAGCATGGGGGTGGCAACATCATGCTTTGGGGCTGTTTTTCTGCAAAGGGACCAGGACGACTGATCCGTGTAACGAAAGAATGAATGGGGCCATGTAACGTGAGATTTTGAGTGAAAACCTCCTTCCATCATCAAGGGCATTGAAGATGAAACGTGGCTGGGTCTTTCCGCATGACAATGATCCCAAACACACCGCCCGTGCAACGAAGGAGTGGCTTCGTAAGAATCATTTCAAGGTCCTGGAGTGGCCTAGCCAGTCTCCAGATATCAACCCCATAGAAAATCTTTGGAGGTAGTTGAAAATCTGTGTTGCCCAGCGATAGCCCCAAAACATTTACTGCTCTAGAGGAGATCTGCATGTAGGAATGGGCCAAAATACCAGCAACATTGTGTGTGAAAACCTTGTGAAGACTTATAGAAAATGTTTGACCTCTGTCATTGCCATCAAAGGGTATATATCAAAGTATTTAGATGAAATTTTGTTATTGACCAAATGCTTATTTTCCTCCATAATTTGCAAATTAATTCTTTAAAAATCCTACAATAAGATTTTCTGGATTTTTTTCCCTCATTTTGTCACTCATAGTTGAGGTATACCTATGATGAAATTACAGGCCTCTCTCATCTTTTTAATTTGGAGAACTTGCACAATTGGTGGCTGATTAAATACTTTTTTCCCCCACTGTATGTGTATGTCCTGTGTATATTTATTATGTATATATAGTCACACACATGCGTGTATATATTTAAGAAAAAAATTATATTTATATATAAAATATTTATATAAATATAAACTTTATAGAACTATCATTATATATACATACCAATATTTTCAAATATTACATACAGTACATGTGTGTGTATTTATATATGCGTAATAAATATACACAGTACACACACATACAGTATGTAAACAAACTTTTATTTTGAATGCGATTAATCGCGATTAATCGTTTTGCAGCCCTAATAAGATATATTTGGGAAAACAGCCCTTGCTCGTGTGAGATAAACTGGATCTGTGCTAAACTGTATCTTATATAAATATGATACAAAACCATACATTGTAATTATTTTTTGCGCTCATATCTTGAATTTTAGGCTCATATAACTGCATTCTGTAGGCTCCATCACACAGTCAGTGGTCCTGCATCGTGTTCATCAGCCACTGCATTCATGTAAGATGAACCTATTACTATTAATGCATCTATTTTTTGTTTATGGCACGCAACATGTCTATCAATTATTCATCAGTTACAATCGGTCGGTCCGGCACTGGTCAGTTACCATCAGAATATAAACCAGTTCTGCTTTGATTTTACGGCGATGACGGCTCTGATGTAATTTAACATTTAGTGTTCCGCTGCTTAATATTTCATGATTTTTGTTCCTCTTAGAAAGCAGAATAACACCAGCCCGGCCTTGATCTGTCACCTTCACTCGCATGACAGCCATACTCATATTTGTGTTTGAAGAGCGACTCTGATTAACGAAAAATAATATACGACACTGTCAATCTGTCATCATCTGACAATGAAAATATGAGAAATGCCTGTCCTCTTCTGTCAGCTTTGTAAAAGTGTCCCTGAATTTTTGATCCGACATCAAGTATCAAAAATATAGCCACAAGACTAAAACATTATATGAGTTAAGATCACTTAGTACACACCTATAAATTATAAAATTACATATATTTTGTTTACATTTTGCAAAAATCTCTCCATATAAGTAATATAAAGAGTAATAATTATAATGATCTTATAATATTTATAATAATAATCATTAAATCATTTGTGTGGATAATGACATATAATTTTATATTTATTATTTTTATAAATGTTTTAGTTTTATTTTCTTGACATATTTGTGTATACACACACACATAATTTATAATTAATTAATAGTAAATAATTCAATAAAAGCTAATAAGTTGACAAGGATTAGTAACGGAAATAAATGTAAAGCTAAGTAGGAAATAGTAAAAAATAATAAAAATGACAATACACAATTACTAAAACTTAAATAATTAAAATAACAACTAAATACACAAATTATATTATATATCTATAAATTAAAAAATAGAAATACAATGACTCTAAAAATACAAAACATTTAGAAATGAAATCTAATTAAATAGTAATTATAATGTACAAATAGTAATAATAATTATATATGGATAGATATATATAGGTTATTAATGATGAATTGTTATATTATATTATTACATATTTATTTTTTTGTTATTGTTCTGATTACTTTCTTGTAATTTTTTTTTTATTACGTGTGGGTAACAGAAATGGCAACCCAACGCAGTACCAAAACTGCAAACTATTTTCCTTAAATGTATTTATATAAAAGATGAATCTTACGGCTGTAATCAAACCTGTGTGAACCGCTGTCACCTGAAACTCGTCCTGATTCAGCAAAGAGAAGCGTCTCACTTGCCTCTTCTCCCAGAAGCGTGTCAGTGCTTAAAATAAGCGGCAGCAGAAGTGAGCTGTGATCTGGCTGGCCGAGTGTCAGAGCCGCATGTGAAGTAAAGCTGCTCGAAACATCTCAGCATCTCAGTTTATTTCACAGATCTGCAGCTACTTTAAGGGAGGGATACGTAAAGTCTGTGAGCTTTAAAAAGTGTTGCTTTTAGAGCAAACAGTCGCAGAGTAATGTGAACGCCGAATTTAGCAGATCATTCAGTGATGTTAATTGAGCTCGAGTTTGTTGCAGCGGTGTTGTGTTTGATATTCATATAAGACAATCAGTGTGATGTGTTACTTAATATTACTTATATTCTATAGTATTTATTCATATTTTGAATTATCTTTTATTTTTCTATTTAAAGTTTTATTAATTGTGATTTGTCCTTTGTATTATTTCTCTATTTTTTATTTATTTTTGTAAAGTTTGTTAGTTTAATTTGTTTTATTTCATTTTTAGTAATTGTAGCAGTTTAACTTAGTATTTTAGGGTTTCCTCTAATATTCCTTTCAACTTTATTTCAATTGTTTGTTTTAATTACAAAATAAATGCATATTATATATATATATTAGATCTAGGTTGAAATACTGAAATGTCTAATGTGACATTTTATTTTTATATTTCCTTTATTTTCATTTGAGTAATTTTGTTTTCATGGTTCATATTTATTTTTTGATATTTTTATAAAAATGATATATGTAGAACATATTTATTTATATTTATTATTTCAGCTAGTTGCCAGATTTTCAAAAGTTACTTTAAGTAATGAATTTTTTTCAAATTTAGTTTTAAATCACGTTAATAACCCTGCTGTGAGTACAAAGAATCGCAATTGGCAAGAGATGCATTTCATCTTCTTTTGATTACAATCTCTTGTCTTTTGCTTAAATTGTACATTGTTTTATGGAACAGTGTGTAATTATTTGCTGATTTATTATTTGCAGCCAGAGAAAACCTCTCCTATTTATATCTCTATGTTTCTCTGTTAAACAGGTCATATGATGCTATTTTAAAGCTCATTATTTTGTGTATTTGGTGTAACAGAATACGTTGACATGCTTTAATGTTCAAAAAAACACATTATTTTTCCAATACTGTACATTATTGTAAGTCCTCAATACCCCGCCTCTCTCAAACACATCATTTTCAACAAAGCCCCCTCCTCCGACAAGCGCAGTCTGCTCTGATTGGCCAGCTGCTCCAGTGCATTGTGATTGGCCGAACAAAAAAAGCACGTGTCAGAAATGTAACGCCCCCTTACCATAATCACAGCTTCAGCTTTCAAAAATAAATATCAAGACAGTTAATAATATCATTAGTTTTACCATCAGTTCAAGCCTGAAAGGGCAACAGAGTCGTGTGGCAGACACAGTGATGATGCAGTACACAAGCCGCGGTTAAGACAGCTGACGTGCTATGATTTCTGACAGGTTCACTCTTCTGTGATGTGACCCTGTTCCCATCACACACACACACACACACACACACACTCACACACGAGGCGTTACTCTGCGCTGCACAAAACTCGCATTGGAACAGTCAATAGCAAAAGACTTAAAAACTAATAACAAAAATACTTACATCGCTGATTCAGAAGGCGCCAGATTGTCATAGAAAGTCGGAATTACCCTTTTTAAAAAAAAAATTAATTAGAAATAGCCTTTGTTCACAGTCAGCCTTGTACTCTTCTAGGTAAAAAAAACCTGCTGCTTACTGCGTACTGGACAGTATATGCTATATAACCTTTGTTTAAAAATAGTACGTGAAATTGTATATGCAGTAAATGTTTCAAACAGCTACATTGTTATTTCATGACCTGCATGTTAATGAATGGTGATTGAATATTTTCTAATGTCAGTTTCTGATATTTAAAGTATCCAAACTTATGTAGTTTTATCAAGCGGTCTGATCCCTGTGTGTGTGTGTCTGTGGTCTGTGTCTGTGGTTTGTGTGTGTGTCTGTGGTCTGTGTCTGTGGTTTGTGTGTGTGTCTGTGGTCTGTGTCTGTGTGTGTGTCTGTGTGTGTGTCTGTGTCTGTGAGAGAGAGAGTGTCTGTGTGTGTGTGTGTCTGTGTCTGTGTCTGTGTCTGTCTGTGTGTGTGTGTGTGTTCAAGGCCGGGGTTTGTGGGCTGATTTCAACCCTCTGGTGTCTCTGGGCAGTCTGCTGGACGATCAGCACTGGCATCACGTTCAGCGTGGAGCGGCGTTCGAGGACTCGTGAACTCACCGTGGACAAAAACACCAAGCAGTTCCAGATGCTCGAGTCATGGAGTCACGCTGAGAGAAACGAGGTGAGCTGCTAACGATCCAGCTCAATTAGTCAGTAAAAGCATTCAAACAGGGTAAGTATACAAAAACATAAATCAGCTAGAATGGAAATGTCTGTGTGTAATAGATTTCACTTTCTGAGTCTTTCACTTTGTTGTGACACACTGTTCATTTATATTGATATCAACACTTACATTACAGTAAAAAAAAAACTAGGAAAAGCTCACTATACAAGCCAAGTTCATTATATAGAACATATATATATATATATTATATAATAGATATATTATTATTATATAATAATATATAATATATATATATTCAATTTGACAACTATATACAGGCAGGGTTACTAAATGATGGATCCTGTTAACCATGTTAAACTAGTAAAATCTGATTTAAAAAATGATCATTAAATCATAATCTTTGTAAGACTTTAAAAAAAAAATACAGTAGTCAAACAGTGAAGTGGATAAATAAAGTTCATCAAAGTATGAAGACAGGTATTGTTTTGGTGTAGGAAAACATGATGAAAGTGGATCAAATTCGAAAATGTTGACTACTGTATCTCATTAAGAATAAAAATTAACAATATAAATTTAATTTCAATAGTATTATTTTTTTTGTATATAAAATTAAATGTTATATTTATTAATTTGTTAATTTGTTAGAACTGACACAAGTCATGGTTACTAGTGATTTTCTGTCGCACTAGTACCAATAAATTATTAATAAATTATTTTTAACTATATAATTTAAGAAGTTATCATGATTATTAATTTCAATTAATAAATTTAATATAATTTAGTACATATATATACTATAAGATATATCTATTATATATCTATATATATATATATATATTATATAATAAAAGTGGTTAATGACTAAAATAATCCTATTTATAGTATCTTTTTCACGGTATGTAATTTGTATAATATGTTTTTTAAAACATTCAGTTCAAGTTGACTAAATAAGCTTTCCATTGATGTATGGTTTGTTAGGATAGGACAATATCTGGTCGAGATACAACTATTTGAAAATCAGGAATCTGAGGGTGCAAAAAAAATCTAATATTGAGAAAATTCCCTTTAAAGGTGTCCAAAATGAAGTTCTTAGCAATGCATAATTACTAATCAAAAATTACGTTTTGAGATATTTACAGTAGGAAATTTACAAAATATCTTCATGGAACATGATCTTTACTTAATATCCTAATGATTTTTGGCATAAAAGAAAAATCAATAATTTTGACTCATACAATGTATTGTTGGCTATTGCTACAAATATGCCCCAGAGACTTAACACTGCTTCTGTGCTGCAGGGTCACTTATTACAATTGACAGTATTTTATCGCCTCACTGCATGTCATTAGTGTAAAGGTAGTTTTTGAATGAGTTATGAGTTAAAAATGATTTTCCGTGCTAATCGACAGTCTGTCAATGGAGTTTAGCTTATTAATTTCATATCACTCCGTTAATATGTGTGATTTCTGACATGAATCTGTCGTTCTTTCACAAGATCAGTTTCGGTGGAACGTCAGCGCCTGGACTCCAGAAATCCCACTCCAGAAGAAACTTCCACGGCTGCTTGGAAAACGTGCTTTACAACGACATCAGCGTGATCGAGCGAGCCGAAGAGCAGCAGGTCTTCATCACAGTAAGTGTGTGAACACAGTCACGTCTGCAGCTGCTTTATTTGGCCTGTTAGCGACTGTCAATTGTTGGCTGCCTCATTTTTCCATAATGAGAGCTTTGTGTTTCCGTGACCCTTACCATGTTCTCCTCCATTATGCAGGGTTTCTCCTTTTTTTTACAACCATTGTCTTGGGATTTTGGGGGTTAAACCAATTACCATCCCTTTAATTAATTGTCGTAATGGCTGTGACATTGGTTTCAAGATAATAGGCAGGAGAGCAAATGCATAATTTATAAAGCAGACGTTCTTCACAATCACAAATGCAGCTTGCGTGAGAAACACTCTTGGTCTTACTGCAGTATTTGTGTCTCTCGCAGGGGAACGTCAGCTTCACATGCACCGAATCCATAGACGTGCCGGTGACCTTCGCCAGTCCTGGAAGTTACCTCGCTTTGCCGTGGGTCTCCGGTGGAGAAAGCGCATCGGTCGCTCTGCAGTTCAGGACCTGGAACAGAGCTGGTCTGCTGATTACCTTTGATCTGCAGCATAACGCGGGAACGCTGTGGCTCTATCTGAGCGAGGGCAGAGCGCGACTGCAGATCCATAAGACCGGCCGGATCGTGACGGACATCACCGCAGGTTCAGCTCATGCATTGTGGGATATATATACCATAGTTTCAGTTTATTTGACAGTAAAAGCAGAATCATCTCTCTTGTGTGTGAAGGGTAGAGCAAAGTCAACATCAGTGGCACCTGCTGCTCTGAGCAATGCAATATGTATGAAAATTTACATCACAAAGGAACTTTCTGGCTAAAAATAGTTTTATTGATTAAGTTTAAGGCAGAAATCTGTTCTTATGGTTTATGTAAAAATGATCTCCCTAATGCCTGTTATTTTGCCTGATCCATATGCTTGCGCTCTCTCTCCACAGGTGCCAGTTTAAATGACGGTCAGTGGCACTCGCTGGAGCTGGCTGTCCGTCGGGGGCGTCTCGCAGTCACCCTGGACAAAACCGACAGCTCTACAGCATCCACTTCCTTCCCTGTCGCGCCTGACAGCCAGCTATTCTTAGGTGGTAAGAGCAACCTTTAGCCATCCATCGCCGTCTGCTAACACAAAGCAACACGCTAGCTCCGAGTAATTTCCCTCTACACTAACCCAGTCCTTCACGTTAATCAATCCGTCGTGTCAGTCAACACACAGCTTCCGCTGAGAAAAGCACATTGGTTTAGCTTTCCAGCGGTTTGGGGCTGAAACTCTCAGAGGCTTAATAGCCTTCAGCTCAGTAACTGGAGAGAGAGAGAGTAACGCCGTCTGAATGCACTGCTGCAGTGTGTCTGCACTGAGCTGCAGTAAAGCATGCATCAGATCGTCATGCATGTTATGAGACGGTTGTCCACATATAAGCTTTTGACATGACAGTATGTGACATTTTTGCAGGTAAATTTCGACATGTGATTTGTAAATATTTGTTGAGCGCAGTCCAAATCATTTTTGCAGTTAGCATTATTAGTGTTAAGTAAAACAGTACATGAGTACAAAAACATTTTTTATAACAAAAAAAAATACCCGACCATAATTAAAACATCAAATCAATAACTGAAATAAACTGTAAATAGCTTATTGCCAATGGTAACATTTATCATTTTCATTTAGTTTAACTTGAAATACGGTACTTATAAACGTGAACTGAATTGAAATGAAGTAAAAAATTAAAGTTATTTTATTTCAGATAAATAAAATAAATACAAAATAATAAAAACTATAGACATAAAAATACATTTTCTGAGCACAATCGAAATCAATCAGATATGTTTGCGGTCAACATTATTAACTAAAATAATAGAATTGTTTGAAAAAATAAAGGTTAACTGAAATAAAATAAAATAAAAAAATAAAAAAAAAAAACTTTAAAAGCATTGTATTTTAGCAAGTTGCCATGGCAACATTTATCATTTTCCTTCAATTGAAACTATAAAAATTAAGCTTATTCAGCTAAATAAATTACAAAATAATAAAAAATGGAGACATATACTGTATAAAAACTATCTACACAAACCCGATTCCAAAAAAGTTGGGACACTGTACAAATTGTGAATAAAAACAGAATGCAATGATGTGGAAGTTTCAAATTTCAATATTTATTCAGAATACAACATAGATGACATATCAAATGTTTAAAATGAGAAAGTGTATCATTTTAAGGGAAAAATAAGTTGATTTTAAATTTCATGGCATCAAACACATCTCAAAAAAGTTGGGACAAAGCCATGTTTACCACTGTGTGGCATCCACTCTTCTTTTTATAACAGTCTGCAAAAGTCTGGGGACTGAGGAGACAAGTTGCTCAAGTTTAGGATAGGAATGTTGTCCCATTCTTGTCTAATACAGGATTCTAGTTGCTCAACTGTCTTAGGTCTTCTATGTCGCATCTTCCTCTTTATGATGAGCCAAATATTTTCTATGGGTGAAAGATCTAGACTGCAAGCTGGCTATTTCAGTACCCGGATCCTTCTTCCATGCAGCCATGATGTCGCGCTTCATGATGATGCACGCCTGACGCTTCTGGATAACTTTAGATAGGCTTCTTTTGACCGTCTAGAGTTTTAGCCGGCCAACGGCGATTGCACGGGGAGTGTGTTCACGACACTGTTTTCTGGAAAGTATTCCTGAGCCCAATGTGGTGATTCCAGTAAAGAGCATTCCTGTATGTGATGCAGTAGTGGCCGTTGAGGGCCCGAAGATCCGGCATCAGTATGGTTTTCCGGCCTTGTCCCTCGCACAGAGATTGTTCCAGATTCTCTGAATCTTTGGATTATATTATGCACTGTAGATCATGATAACTTCAAACTCTTTGCAATTTTTCTCAGAGAAACTCCTTTCTGATATTGCTCCACAATTTTCGCCGCAGCATTGGGGGAATTGACTTCTGAGAGACACTGCCACTCAGAGAGGCTCTTTTTATACCCAATCATATTGCCAATTGACCTAATAAGTTGCAAATTGGTCCTCCAGCTGTTCCTTATATGTAGATTTAACTTTTCCGGCCTTTTATTGCTACCTGTCCCAACTTTTTTGGTATTGTGTAGCTCTCATGAAATCCAAAATGTGGCAATATTTGGCATGATATTTCAAAATGTCTCACTTTCAACATTTGATATGTTATTTATATTATATTGTGAATAAAATATAAGTTTATGAAATTTGTAAATTATTCCATTCCTTTTTTACTCACAATTTTTGTACAGTGTCCCAACTTTTTTGGAGTTGGGTTTGTGTATATATATATAGTATATATATACAGTATATGGAAGAGTTTGGCTTCCAAAACGCTATAATCCATTTTGGTTAATTTGCAGTAAAAATGGTGTTGTCTTTACCAAGAAGTGGCAGAGAAACCACTCTTTTCGTTTCAAGTTTCAAATAGCATCTTTAGGTTATAATAACATTACAAATTCAAATCCAGATTTTGATTTTCAAAGATATATTATAAAATTTTATATTTTTTTTACAATGTTTTTTTTTTTTTGCCAAAGCAAATAATCCTTGAATCAATATAAAAGTTATTTTTCATGTTGAAACTGTTGAAAATACACAACGTAGTAAGTTGATCCACATATGACAGCATTTGAACTTGGTCAATACTAATCTTATATGTAGGCATTGGACTAAAAATACATTCAATCAGTCTTCGCTCCCAAAATGAATTCAGTGGGTAATCTTGTTAATGCTATAAATTAATTACAACAATAAAAGAAAATTTTGTCTTGGAACTTACATGAACAACAATATCACATTAAACCACAAAAATTCCAAAATGACATTTCCCTTACATTCAACTTCCAAAAGTGCATTCATCTTTTTGATTTCTTTTTCACTTTTTGAGTGGGATTTCTTTTTTTACATTCATTTAGTTGACTAGTGCTATATGCTGTATTAACAAAAACATTAATGGCATAAATAAAAACACTTACACTGACAAGCTACGCAATATCACATTCATAATCGAATGCGATTCATCTGCAATTATAACGCTGAGATTGCACAGCAGTGATCTAAGCTTGTGTGTAAAGGCCGCGCTCCATTGAAAGCACTGTGAGGGAGATTTATACTAAATCCCAGAAACCTCGGCTTTACTGACGAGATGCGCCCGACACTCACATGCCATGTATCGTGCAGCCCTAAGTGTTGGTGACTCACAAAGTACAAAGTAGATGAGGAAAAGTAGGATGCCGGGTGTATTCAAAGCGCCGCCATTACTGTCTAGAGTGCATGGAATGGTGCGCTGTGATTGGTTGTTACTGTTTACAGTGCGTGGAATGGTGCGCTGTGATGGTTGTTTACTGTTACGTTTCAATACCGACCAGATACAATACTGATTTTTTTTTTTAAAAATGGCATTTATCGCGTTTTGGAACCAAACTCTTCATATAGGTATACATGATTCAATTAATTTTCAGCAAATAAGAACTAAAACTACGTATTACAAAAACACAACAAAATTATTAAAACTTTAAAATTAAAATTAAAATAGAAAAATTTGAAACTGATTCAAAAATGTATAAAAACCTCTACTACTACATGAATGATACTTAAATAACACTGCAATAGCTTAAACGTGTTATTTTGTGTGTATTTATGATTTTTGTCTGCAGGATGTCCGGACACAGAAGACGGCAGCGGCTGCAGAAACCCTTTCAGTGTTTTCCAAGGATGCATGCGTCTCATCCGGACGGACGGCGCTTTAGTGGATCTCATCCGAGTGCAGCAGATGTTGTTTGGGAATTTTAGTGATCTGCAGATGGACATGTGTGGGATCGTCGATAGGTAAGCAATTACGCTTTTATGTGAACTCGCAAAACGTTCCGTTTTCCATTTTCATCCTCGCTAAATATATGTGTTCAGCTTGATTATGTAAATACAGAGATTAATTAGCCAGAGAAATGGCACTGAATACTGATTCGCTAAAAGACGCAGACGATGAGCCTCAGGGAGACTCTGCCCTCGTTTAAATATTTATCCATCTGATCAATCGCAATGACTCACTTTTTGCTTTGTTATAAATGCAAGTTTTGTTCACAGTTTAGTTCAAAAGGGTACTGTTCTTGCAGCACAAGGTTTCTGGACTTTCTGATTATTTGTTGTTTAAATGTTTTTTGCATCACCGTTTGTGACATGAATGATATCTCAAATTGTGCAGTCTGTTGAGGAGAAGTGTTAAATTTTAAACTTTTGCTAATATTAATTTTAATTTTAAAATTAAATATTATTTTAAATTTTAAGATTAATTTCAAATCATGAAAAAATATATTAATTATTTTTTCTGTTAGGAATTTTAACAATAATTGTATGAATTAAAAAATACTAGGTACTTTTTAAGCAGAAGTGTGTCATTCTGTGGTATAAAATACTAGGCTTGCACAATAAATTGTATCATCAGCCAATATTAGAGATGTATTATTTTTAAGTGAATTAGCAGTATAATCTAAGTGTAAAAATAGAGGAAATTAACATGACCAATTAAATATCTCAGTTCCCTTTCAGTCGGTCACTCTCGACGTCACGTCGGAGGACCGAAGAAATTGGGATCTCGCTTAAAGAGACCAATCCACTAAGAGTGTAAACTAAACGAGCCAATGCAAATTGGCATGCAATTATTGCATCCAGCTGACGCTGATCACAGCGTGAGTATAAGTAGGGAGCAGGTGCAGCGCAGATTCAGCTTTTCGCTTCGGAGAGACGCGATTACATCGTTCCGCTCCTGACTACTCTACGGAGAGAACACTGAACGAGTTCAGCACGCTCTTGGAGAACTCTTCGTGTTGGCGGACGGCGCTTCAGCGGTGGTGGTTCTCCCGTGTCGAGTGGGTTGCACACATCAGGCTGCACTACCCCCTGTTTGTGTTGCAAATGATCATCTCCCCTGTGCGCCTCAGCACGCTAAAAGAGCTTTTTCCCCTAAAAGAGCAATTCCGGGTGCGTCTTTCTAAAGACGACGTTGCTTGGCAAACTTGACGTTACGTCTTTATAAAGACGATGTGGGTCTTGCTATAGACAACGTATCAACCGGGCGTTCTGGATGCGGTCGTTACCTTGCGCTGGGTGATGGTCACGATCGCTGCTTCTCGTGCCTGGGCATGAAGCACGCTGTGGTGGCATTCGTGGATGGCTCATGCTCCCATGGTGGGGGTATGACCATCTCGGAGATGCGGACCGGACTCCGTTACCCGCAAGGGGGCAGAGTGCCCGTGCCACCGCCTAGATCTGGGGTTCCCTCTGGTGGCAGCCGGGGGCGTCCTTCTTCTAGCGGTGGGCGGACTGGTCTTACGGTCACGGTGAGGAATTCCCCTCCGGGGATGCCCAAGCCCGCCGGCACTTCGAAACCAGCGGAGCTCTCAAAAAGAGCAGGCTGAACCCTCCCGGGGGGTACCACCCGTTTCTTCCGAGGCTCCCCCCGACGATCAGATGTCGATTGCAGCATCGGAGGGTGAGCCAGAGCTTTCTGGAGAGGAAGATTCGGCTGCACTGCTCTCCTCCGGTACCGTAGCAATGCCTGGATCGGATCCAGAAATAATGGCTATGCTTTCCCGGGCCACCGTAGGGGTAGGGCTCGAGTGAAGACTTTCACCGTGTCCCGAGCCCTCAAGGTTGCACGATTGGTTCCCGGGGCGGTCCGCGCTGGTTCTCAGCGCCCCACCTCGGTGCCTTTCTTCCCGGAGGTGCATGAGGAGCTCAACAGGTCGTGGACGGCACCTTTTTACTGCCAGAAACTGATTTGCTGGATCCTCCTCCACCCTTTGCTCACCACCCTCGATGGTGGGGCAGCAAGGGGGTTACAAGGGTCCCTCCGGTGGAACGGTCGGTTTCGATGCAGTTGTGTCCTAATACCGCCACCAACCGGCAGGGAGAACCGTGCCTCCCCTCCCGGGTCTGTAGGTACTCGGCTGGCCAGCGATGCCTACACGACCTGTGGAGAAGCTGCCTCCGCCTTACACGCTACGGCGTGATTGCAAGTGCACCAGGCCAAGGCACTGAGGGACTTGCACGAGGGTGGTCACGACCCGGAAGTTCAGAGAGAACTCCGCACCGCGGCGGACCTCGACCACGAGCGACGAAGGTTACGGCGCGGTCTCTGGGTCATGCGATGTCCACTATGGTGGTCCAGGAGCGCCAATTATGGCTGTGACTGGCTGACATGCGCGAGAAGGACAAGACACGATTCTTGAACGCCCCAGTGTCCCAGGCCGGCCTGTCGGCGACACGGTGGAGAACGTGCCCAGCGGTTCTCCGCTGACCAGAGCAGACTGAGGCCATCAGGTACATCCTGCCGGTGTGCAGCTGCTGCCGTCGCCGAGGGCGGCCCCCCTGCCACTGCCAAAAAAAAGAGCAGCACACCTGCGGCCTCCAGCAAAGCTGTGCCATGGAGCCGGTCGCAGGGCAGCCGCCCCGCCCGTCCAGGCCCCCGCCAAACCAGGTGGCAAGCGAGAGAGCAAGAGGCCTGGAGACGGGCGACCCAGAAGTGGAGGGACGTGCTCTTCAGGAGATGTAAGCACACCACTCCCTCCCCCGGATGAGGGCCGGGCGGAGAATCTTTTTCCACCAATGACCTATCGGTCGGTGGTACCCAAATTCTCGACAAAGAGCAATTCCTCTATTTTTTTGGGTCCCCAGAGGGGACGGGGGGTTGTGGACGATCTAGTACGTATCACACTCACCCTCCTCTCTCGCCAGTGAGCAGCAGTAGGCGGATAGGGAGGACGAACCAACGGACAACCCACGCACCCTCTGCTCAAACGCAAGTCAGACCCCGCCTCGGACCGGCACAGACCGGGCCAGGTCCATGCATTCTTCCGCGCTGCCCCGCTGCGGGTACATCTGTAGTTCCATTGATGCCACTTGCACAGTGTCTGGGAGCCTGGCTAGAGCTACCCAGCACGTCTCGATGGCTCCGTCGAACCGTCAGGCTTGGCTATGCGATTAAGTTCGCCCGGCGCCCTCCCAAGTTCAGGGGCGTCCACTTTACTTCAGTGAAAGCAGAAGATGCCCCTGTCTTTCGTGCAGAGATCGCAGTCCTACTGGCGAAGGACGCGATAGAGCCCGTCCCTCCAGCCGATATGAGGTCGGGATTTTACAGCCCTTACTTCACTGTACCCAAGAAAGAAAGGCGGTGGGTTGAGACCGATCTTGGACCTGCGCGTCGTGAACCGGGCCTTTCACAGGCTCCCGTTCAAGATGCTCACGCAGAAATGCACTTTCAGGTGTATCCGCCCCAAGACTGGTTCGCAGGATCAAACGGAAGGACACTACTTTCATGTTGCGATCCTTCCGCGCCACAGGCCATTCCTGCGGTTGCGTTCGAGGGGCGGGCATACCAGTACAAGGTCCTGCCCTTCGGGCTGTCCCTGTCGCCCCGTGTCTTTACGAAAGTTACGGAGGCAGCCCTTGTTCCCACGAGAGAGCAGGACATTCGCATCCTCAACTACCTCGACGATTGGCTCGTACTCGCTCAGTCTCAGGATCAGTTGTGTGAGCACAGGGACTTGGTGCTTTCACAGCTCAGCCTGTTGGGCCTTCAGGTCAAATGGGAAAAGAGCAAACTCTCCCCGACGCAGAGGAGCTCTTTTCTCGGTATGGAGTTGGACTCGGTCGAACAGACAGAACGCCTCACGCAGGAACGTGCTCAGTCGGTGTTGAACTGCTTGAATACATTCAAGAGCAGGATGGCGGTCCCACTGAAATTGTTTCAGAGGCTCCTGGTATGGCGGCCACGGCGGCAGTCACGCCACTGGGGCTACTCCATATGAGACCGCTGCAGCACACCGGATTACATTGGTTTTTTTTTTCCGAGTCCCGTGTTTGTGGGTCGTGGCAACGCGGCACCTTCGGGGTCCAGGTGACACCGGCCCCTGTTTTTTTTTTTTTTTTTTTTTTTTTTTGTTGTTTTTTCCGCACAAACCTTCACCCCGTGCGTCAGACCTTGAGTTACTCCGGGCCAGGAGTGCCCCTGGAGCAGGTCTCCAGGTATTCTGTGGTTTGCACGGATGCCTCAAACCACCGGCTGGTGGGCCACGTACAACGGGCTTGCAGTGTCAGGGGTTTTGATGGGGCCCCAACTGCACTGGCTGCCTCGTGTTGCTGGCAGTGCACCTTGCCCGGGCCGTCTCAAAGGGCGCTTACGAGGCAAGCATGTACTGGTCCGCACGGACAACACAGCGACTGTTGCGCACATCAACCGACAAGGTGGTCTGCGCTCCCGTCGCTTATCGCAACTCGCCCGCCACCTCTTCCTCTGGAGTCAGAAGCATCTAAGGCCGCTTCGTGCTGTTCATATTCCTGGGCTGCTCAACCGGGCAGCCGACGAGCCGCCCGGGAGAATGGTGACTCCATCCCCAGACAGTCCAGCTGAATTGGAGACGTTTCTGAGCCGCTCATGTATACCTGTTTGCCTATCCAGAAACCTCTCACTGCCAGTTGTACTTCGCCCTGACCGACGGAACACTCGGCACGGACGCTCTGGCACCCAGCTGGCCGCGGGGCCTTCGCAAGTATGCGTTTTCCCCAGTGAGCCTTCTCGCACAGACACTGTGCAAAGTCAGGGAAGACGAGGAGCAGGTCCTGCTGGTGGCGACCTATTGGCCTACCCGGACCTGGTTCCAGGAACTAATGCTCCTCGCGACAGCCCCTCCCTGGCGAATTCCTCTGAGAAAGGATTTACTGACTCAGAGACGGGGAACCCTTTGGCACCCGCGTCCAGACCTCTGGAAACTTCATGTCGGGTCTCTGGACGGGACGCGGAGGTTCTAGGTGGCCTAACCCAAGGGGTAGTTGACACCATCACTCAGCGAGAGCACCGTCTACGAGACACGCCTACGCTTTGAAGTGGAACCTGCTCATTGAATGGTGTTCTTCTCGCTGAGAAGACCCCCAAAGATGCCCGATCAGAGTCGTGCTGACCTTCTTGCAGCAGGGGTTGGAGCGAAGGCTGTCTCCCTCTACCCTTAAAGTTTATGTCGCTGCAATAGCTGCTAACCACGACCACGTAGAAGGAGGTCGTTGAGGAAGCACGACCTGGTCGTCAGGTTCCTTAAGGGAGCGAGAAGGCTAAATCCTCCACGACCCCCCTCTATACCCTCTTGGAACCTGACTCTAGTGCTCACAGCACTAAAGCAGGGCCCATTTGAACCTTTGCAGAAGGTTGAGCTGAAGTTCCTCTCAATGAAGACATTGCTCCTGCTGGCATTGGCCTCCATCAAGAGGGTAGGGACCTGCACGCATTTTCGGTTCAACGATTCCGTTTTTTTTTTTTTTTCCATGCCTAGAGTCGGGACGGCTGATTCCCAGGTAACCCCGAGGCCCCGGCCCGGCTACGTGCCCACGGTTCCCGCTACTCCCTTCAGGGATCAGGTGGTGAAACTCCAAGCGCTGCCCTAGGAGGAGGCAGACCCAGCCCTAGCTTAGCTCTGTCCCGTCCGAGCCTTAAGGTGCTAAGTAGACCGGACGCAAAGCTTCAGGACCTCAGACCAGCTATTTGTCTGCTTCGAAGGACAGCAGAAGGGGGAATGCCGTCTCAAAGAAGAGATGGAACACTGATAGCACTGGATGCCACAACCTGGATTATAGGAAAGGGTTGTACACTGCCCGTTCAGGTTGCGAGCTCACTCAATTAGAGGTGTTGCATCCTCCTGGGCGTTGGCTCGTGGCCCCTCGCTGACAGATATTTGTAGGGCTGTGGGCTGGGCGACCCCCAACACGTTTGCTAGATTTTATAGCCTTTGTGTGGAGCCGGTATCCTTCTGTGTTTTCACCTCAAATGGGTAGAATCACTGAGAGGCCCCGGCTTCGGGTCGATTTGCTAAAACCACTCCAGAGAGTCCATTTAGTAGACCCTGTTGAGTTCCTCCGTTCCCTCGGCAGCCAGACGTGGCGGAACGTCCGGCGCCAGGCCTTCACTCGCTGAATACTCGAGAACGGTAGAAGGCTGGGTTCCATATGTAAGAACTAATTGGATCCCATATGTGTAAAGTCCACGGGATAGCCTCAGAACCTGTGTTTCCCCGGCAGACTTCTGCCATTCCAAGAGGGTTCAATCACCTCCATTCTTCCATATGCACCTAAGGGATGTCCATATGTGTATTGCTTCCGAAAACCTCCTTCGGGAAGGTTCGAGCTTCCGTAACGCCCCTGTTCCAAGTAGAAGGGTACGTTTCCTAGTGTTATCCAGTCTTACTAATTGGGTAGTGCCATAGCAGCAGTAGAAGCTGGTCCTCTTGTGAAGAAGCCCTAGCCTACGCCAAAAAATAGGGGCGCAGGTGGCCTCCACAGGACACTGGAAGGGGCAGTAGCTGTGGCCCTTTGGTAGGATACCAATTTCGTCGGTCCTCCGACGTGACGTCGAGAGTGACGACTGAAAGGGAACGTCTCGGTTACGTATGTAACCCTAGTTCCCTGAAGGAGGGAACGGAGACGTCACGTCCCGTCGCCACAGCTCTTGTACCACCGCTGAGCGGCCGGGTCACCAGTTTGGCTCCTCAGCGAAACCTGAATATGCGCTGCATCTGCTTCCTACTTATACTCACGCTGTGATCAGAAGCAGCTGGATGAAATAATCGCATGCCAATGTGCAATGGCTCGTTTAGTTTACACTCAAAGTAAATTGGTCCCTCTAAGCGAGATGAAGATCCCAATTTCGTCGTCCTCCGACGGACGTCGCCTGTTCCCTCCTAAGGAACGAGGGTGACATAAGTAACGAGACGGCTAGATCTGTTTCCAGTATTGGATATTTAACTTTAATATTTTTTAAATAACCTTAATTAAATTAAGTTAAGAAATAATTTTAATTAATATATACATGAATATTAATTATTGAATGCAGTTATTATCCTATTTACACTTGGATACCTTTTTATTATGAAAAACTCACTAAAAGTTAACTTTTTTTAACTTTAATAATTGATTAACTGGTAAATGTAATTATTTTCACAATGGGAAACAAACATAATTATTTTAACATTTAAACAAATGTATATTTAACAAATATAAGAATGATTTTTTGTGCATTATAATTTATGCATTGCATTTAAAAAGATTGTTTTGTTTTTATTTATTCACACAACAATCTTTAGAATTTTGTTTTACTTAATCGCTTTTTAAGTATAAAGACTGAAAATATATTGTCTTTTAAAACATATGCAAATTAAATTGCATTTTAAGGTAACTTTTAAATATGTACACAATGGTAATTCAACGTGCTTTGCATAAAACATTTTGAAAATAATCAAAACATTAATAAAAATTAATTACAAGTTTTACATTTATTAAAAACAAATAGGAATAATAGAGAATAATGCATACATATATATATATAGTACAAAGAAAAAATTACGTAGACATTTTATGTGAATTTGACACAGCTTGTACTGTTTTTGCAGTCATAGTTCAACAATATTGGTTTTTCAATGGAAATGAGATGAACTTGCTGACATGAAATGCCTTTTATAGCCTATAACTGTATATTTTCCATTGACAAGGCTGTCTGTAGATTTTGGCTGCTTTTGTGCTGTTCTACCAAGTCGACGTTGTTGTTATCAAATATTGGCCTGGCTAGTATGTAATTAGTATGCAGTATGATTACTGTACACATTATGCAGTCTCTCTAGACTGCCAAAGATGAGATATTTTCACACAAAACTGGATTAAAATCACAAAATGACTTTATTCACTGGCCGTCGCTGACTCTTTTATCGTTGCACAAGGTTTCACATGCTGTTTGAATGAATAGTAGGCTGGTTTTAGTATATACTGCAGGACTGACTGTGATGGTGTTTCTGTCCTGTTGACCTCTGTTCGTTTCATGTCAGTGAATGTTTGCTTCATTTGGCTTGATGCAGAAATGGCTTTCTTTTGCTTTGAGACTGCAGTGAATCTCCTGAAGACAGAGCAATTTCTTTCTTCTGTGTGTTTGATGGGCACTAAATGCGCCGCTGTGACCGAGCCGTTCAGAGTGAAGGGGAAGCCCGTGGCGCACACACTCGCGTCTCAAGTGAATATTGTTTTTGACTCGATGCAGATGTAGATGCGTTGTCTCTGAAAGCTGCGTCGCCTCTGGGTTCTCGTTTACGTTCTGAAAGGTCCTGCTTTCGTCTGTCATACTGAAGACTTCTGGGATTGCTGTTTGTTCGTTTGTTTAAACGGTTTATTGTGTTTTTAGTGATGTTTGCAAAGCTATTGCAGCATAGAGTTAGCGATCATTCTGCATCATTTGTGGCATGAATATCTTAAATCGCATGGCTTGTTAAGGAAAATTGTTCTTTTACGTATCTTTTAAATTTTTTAATTATTTTAAAAACATAACATTATTTGTAATTTTGAAAAGATTTTTTGGTGTGGTATTTTCTAAATAATTTAAATTATTTAAAAATATACATTTGTATTTTCTTACAGGTGATCGACAAATTAAATGTTGTGGAAAAGTCAATTATTCAGTTAATTCAACTCAAATTGTGCATCGTGTATTAAATAAATCTAAATGACACAGGACTGACGTAGGTTTTAAGTCTTTGGTTCTTAATTGTTCTGATTTTGACTCAAAAAACCCACCATTCACTATCTCAACAAATTAGAATATGGACATGCCAATCAGCTAATCAACTCAAAACACGTGCAAAGGTTTCCTGAGCCTTCAAAATGGTCTCTCAGTTTGGTTCATAGGCTACACAATCATGGGGAAGACTAATAATGCTGATCTAACAGTTGTCCAGAAGACAATCATACAAGCGCCACCACAAACAGACGTGTCAAGGAATTTGGCTACAGTTGTCGTATTCCTCTTGTTAAGCCACTCCTGATTCACAGACAATGTCAGAGGCGTCTTACATGGGCTAAGGAGAGGAAGAACTGGACTGTTGCCCAGTGGTAACAAAGTCCTCTTTTCAGATGAGAGCAAAAGTTTTGTATTTCATTTGGAAACCAAAAGTCTGGAGGAAGGGTGGAGAAGCCCATAGCCCAAGTTGCTTGAAGTCCAGAGTTAAGTTTCCACAGTCTGTGATGATTTGGGGTGCAATGTCATCTGCTGGTGTTGGTCCATTGTGCTTTTTGAAAACCAACGTCACTGCACCCGTTTAGCAAGACATTTTGGAGCACTTCATGCTTCCTTCTGCTGACCAGCTTTTTGAAGATGCTGATTTCATTTTCCAGCAGGATTTGGCACCTGCCCACACTGCCAAAAGCAACCAAAGTTGGTTAAATGACCATGGTGTTGGTGTGCTTGACTGGCCACCAAACTCACCAGACCCGAACCCCATAGAGAATCTATGGGGTATTGTCAACGGGAAAATGAGAAACAAGAGACCAAAACTGAGCGATGAGTGCAGGCCATGTCAAAGAACAAAAGAAATCTGGGCTTCCATACCATCTCAGCAGTGCCACAAACTGATCACCTCCATGCCACGCCGAATTGAGGCAGTAATTAAAGCAAAAGGAGCCCCTAACAAGTATTGAGTACATGTACAGTAAATGAACATACTTTCCAGAAGGCCAACAATTCACTAAAAAATGTTTTTTTTTTATTGGTCTTACGAAGTATTCTAATTTGTTGAGATGGGTTTTTGTTAAATGTGAGCCAAATCCTCACAATTAAAAGAACCAAATACTTAAACCATTTCAGTCTGTGTGCATTGAATTTATATTATACACGAGTTTCAGAATTTGAGTTGAATTACTGAAATAATTTTTTAACTTTTCCACGACATTCTAATTTTTGAGATGCACCTGTAGTTTTAAAATATTAAAATATTTGTTAATTTATATATTACACTTAGATCACCTTTGTTGTTGTGAAAACACAAATGTAATTTTTTTAACATGTAAACAAATGTACATTTAACAATTCTCAGAATAAATATACATTTTTCATACTGTACACTGTAAAAAAAGAAGTTGTAAGTTAAAAAGTAATAAATATAAGAATATTATTTCAGGTCTCTCTACTGTATATTATTATTTTTTTTTTTCTAATTTCAACTTAAATAGTTGTGTTTTCAGGCATCAAAGTCAGTTTTGTGAAGTGCATCAAAATGTTTTTCAATGTATAAGTACATTTTAAAAGACTCGGATTTGTTTTTAGTGTTTAAAATTTTAATGTGTGGAATTTATTGTAAGTGTACTGTTTGTTTGTCATTTTTAGTAGTTTGTTTTTTATTTATTTAATTTTTAGGTTTTATACAGTTATATTTTTAGGGTTGGGAATCGAAAATCGATTCCGATTCCAGAATAGGATATTTAAGGTCAGGAATCGGATACTTGTGTCAAAATGTAAATTTTGATTCAGTTATCGATCATATGCGGCTTGTTTTTTTCTCATCTGTGAGGATCCGCCTACACTCTTAAAATAAAGGTGCTTCACGATGCCACAAAATAACTTTTTTGTCTAAATGGTTCCATAAAAAAACATTTCATAAAATGTTCTTTGTGGCGAAAGAAGGTTCTTCAAATTATAAAAAGTGAAGAAAGAGATGGTTCTTTAAAGAAACTTGAACTAAATGGTCCTTTGTCTGGAACAAAAGGGTTATTTATGGCATCGCTGAAAGGAACCTTTGACGACCTTTATTTTTAAAAGTGTAGCGATCTGCCAGGACCTTGCTCGCTAATCTAAGCGCTCCAAAGTTTGGCTACAATTGCGATCAGAAGCCAAAAAAGCTAAATATAATATCTGTGATAGCTAAACATGTTGCAAGAGAGCTGTCACCATCAACATGACAAAGCTCTTTAATTTAATAGATCGTTAAAGATAGCGAACACGATTCAAACACCAACGTGAATCTATTCCTAAATTACAATGATTCGTCAGTTTCATTCCTCAAGCTTTGACGTGTGCGATCAATGTTGTGATCACGTGGTTCGTCCGTGCAGCGTACGATCACATCAGTGTGATCTGAACATTTAAATCTGCGTCCGCTCTGCTATTGACCTAAAGAGAGCAGCTGTCTGTCATGAATGAAACAGCTTCAGTCTTTTCAACCACACAGTATCATTATTTCTGTGTTACAAACATTCAAATCACAGAAGTACTGGGATAAAAGTTTATAGTTCAGATATAAACCGTGTGTATGATCTGTATGGTAGCCATTAAAATAGAGTAAATCACCTTTTGAAAGTAATTTGACACTTCAAATGAAGATTTGTGGTTACATTGTTACGCCAGTAGGTGGCGAGAAGGGGCTGCTAAAATGTATTTATCTTTAATCATACAAGAGATTCGTTCAAGAATGCTGATTCATCCAGTAATGAAACAAGTACATCTTGAGTGAGTCATTGAATCATTCATTCATAAATTACATGTGATCTTGTTTAGTTGTCTAATGCTTTTTCTTCAGAATCATGAGAGAACCACAACTTCCATTGGGAAAAAAAACTCAATTTGTCCAGAATCATGCAGTTCTATTTTGCACACAAACAGCTCTTAAAGAATCCAGTTTTTATGTAGCCTGTTGATTTTTGTTCATGGTGTTCAGCTCCAATAAATGGTTTGCAAAAAAGAGACACAGGATAAATGTTTGATATCATTATTTAATCACATTGGAATCGAAAAGAATCGAAATCGGAATTGATCAAATTCAAACGATACCCAACCCTAGTTATTTTAGTGAAAATAAATTTAAATAAAATATGTTGCAACTGAATTTTGAAAAAAAAAAAAAAAAAAAAATTTTGTAATTTTTTTTTTGTTTTTTTTTTTTTAAAAAAAATTTTTTTTTTTTTGTTGTTTTTTTAAAAAAAAAAAAAAAAAGTTTGGGGGCGGGGGGGGGCGGGGGGGCATTTTTATTTTATTTCAAGAAACACAATTCTTTAGTAGTAATTATCAGTAATTATCGCTCTTGATGTGAACAGGATGCTACGTGTGTTCTTTAACGCTGTGAAAACAGAATGCGTAATTCAAGCAGACACTTAAGCTAATGCAGTTTAGCACGTCAAGCGCTGGCGTCGCTTTCACAATGGTTTGGCGGCTTGAATGGAGCTCTCGGCTCTCATTAGTGCACACAGTATTATTGAGTCCGCAGGCGTGAGGTGAGGGCAGACCACGGGTGACGTTCCTCTCACTCCATGCAGAAACAGCAGCTCCACTGCGAGGGTTATTACCTCTGCTAAAGGCCTGTAGGTTGAGCTCAAATAACATTGCTGCCCATAACTAAGAAATATGGGATGGCAGCGGCTCTCATTGGTTTTACATGTGCCCCATGTGAACCCACAGGCCCTGTGCAAAATGAGTGTGGACCAGAGCGAAGCTGAGCGCTTTTATTAACCCCACATCAAAGATAATATGAGGGAAGCAGAGAGCTGATGTGTGCTGCTGTCGTTTGGAAGACTAAAGTTGAGCTTGTAATGATGTCTTGTACAAAAAGACCAATACATGTGTTTACTCTCATGCTACTCTTACTATTTCAGTAGTATGAACACTGTGAGCAGTATGCACATTCCTTTGTATGCATTGATACTGTATGCAATGCACTAGACTTGACCTGCCATCTCTAGTATGATGAATCAAGTCAAGTCAAGTCACCTTTATTTATATAGCGCTTTTAACAATACAGATTGTGACAAAACAGCTTTACAGTATTAAACAGAAAAATAGTGTGTCAATAATGCAAAATGACAATAGTAAACACTAATTTTTCAGTTAAAGACAGTTCATCATTCAATTCAGTGATGTCAACATCCAGCTCAGTTTAAATAATATCTTTGCAATCATGTCAACGATAACGCTGGAAATGAAGTGTCCCCAACTAAGCAAGCCAGAGGCGACAGCGGCAAGGAACCAAAACTCCATCGGTGACAGAATGGAGAAAAAACCTTGGGAGAAACCAGGCTCAGTCGGGGGGCCAGTTCTCCTCTGACCAGACAAACCAGCAGAACGGAAAAATCAATATAAGACGTAATAAAACAGACGATGAATAATATTAACAGCAATTATTATATGATGCAATCAAACTTATAGCAAAATGTGTTAGTTCTGTATGTTGTTTCAGGGTTGGCATCATCTGAGGTCCTCTGAAGGGGGGGGGGGGGGGGGGGAAAGTTTTATTTTTTTTTTTTGTTTTTGTTTTTTTTTTGGGGGGGGGCATTTGTTGTCAAAAAAAAAACAACAAAAAAAAAAAAAAAAAAACATTTTTTTTCCTCTTTTTTTTTTTCTCAGGTGTTCTGGACTCAGACTGAAGCTTGTGTGAATCCTAGTTACAGAGAAACAAATACAAACATAGTTAGCGTCGCTGCTGTTCCAACCAAGCAAAAATGATTTGGTTAACCCAAACTAACGAATAATAATGTGCATTTGATTAGATATAACTGCAGTAAAAGATTATGACTGCAGTAAAAGATTATGAGATGCATTATTTGAATGCTTGGCCAAAGAGATGTGTCTTTAATCTAGATTTAAACCGAGAGAGAGTGTGTCTGAACCCCGAAACTTATCAGGAAGGCTATTCCAGAGTTTAGGAGCCAAATGCGAAAAAGCTCTACCTCCTTTAGTGGACTTTGATATCCTAGGTTCTACCAAAAGTCCAGAATTTTGTGACCTTAGGGAGTGTGATTGATTGTAGCGTGGTAGAAGACTAGTTCGGTATGCAGGAGCTAACCCATTAAGGGCCTAAGGAAAGTAATAATATTTTGTAACTGATACGGACCTTAACAGGTAGCCAGTGCAGAGACTGTAAAATTGGGGTAATATGATCATATTTTCTTGACCTGGTAAGGACTCTAGCCGCTGCATTTTGGACTACCTGTAGCTTGTTTACTGAAGATGCAGGACAACCACCTAGCAGTGCATTACAATAGTCCAGTCTAGAGGTCATGAATGCATGAACTAGCTTTTCTGCATCAGAAACAGGTATCATGTTTCGTAAAAAAAAACTTGGCAATGTTCTAAGATGGAAGAATGCTGTTTTTATAACACGGGAAATATGATTTTAAAAAGACAAGTTGCTATCTAATATAAAACCCAGATTTTTGACTGTAAAGGAAGTAACAGTACATCCATCTAGTTGCAAATTGTAATCCACGAGATTAGGCGTACTGTCTTTTGGTCCAATAAGAAATAACTCTGTCTTATCCGAATTGAATAGGAAAGAATTATAGGTCATCCAATCTTTTACATTTTTAACACACTCCGTTAGCTAAGATAATTTAGAAAGTTTCATCTGGTCTTTGAGATATATAGTTGAGTATCATCGGCGTAACAGTGGAAACTAATCCTGTATTTCCTAATAATATTACCAAGTGTCAACATGTATATCGAAAATAGCAGAGACCTAGGACAGATCCTTGTGGCACTCCACACTTTACTGGTGATAATTGAGATGACTACCCATTTAAATAAACAAAGTGGTAGCGAGGAACAAGGCGGTTTTTTTTTTTTGTTTTTTAAAAGGGGGGGGGGGGGAATCAAACCATCGTAAAGCTGCCCTGGATCTGTTTTTTTTCTTTTTTTAAAATGGGGGGGGGGGGGGGGGGTTTTTGTTAGAATTTTTCCCGGAAATTGTTTTTTTTTTTCTATGAGTATGACATGATCTATAGTGTCGAACGCAGCAAAGATCAAGTAAAACTAGCAATGAGACACAGCCTTGGTCTGACGCAAGAAGCAAGTCATTTGTAATTTTAACAAGTGCAGTTTCTGTGCTATGGTGGGGCCTGAAACCTGACTGAAGTTCTTCATAGCGATCCTTTTTTGCAGGAAGGAGCACATTGAGCAGACACAACCTTTTTCTAAAATTTTAGACATAAAAGGGAGATTTGAGATGGGTCTGTAATTAGCCAGTTCACTAGGATTTAGTTGTGGTTTCTTAATAAGAGGCTAAATAACCGCCAGCTTGAATGGTTTTGAGACGTGACCTAAAGACAACGACGAGTTAATAATATTGAGAAGCGGTTCTTCTGCTACAGGTAACAACTCTTTCAGTAATTTAGTGGGTACAGGATCTAACAGGCATGTTGTTGGTTTAGATGCAGTGATAAGTTATTTAGCTCTTCCTGTCCTATAGCTGTAAAGCACTGCAGTTTATCTTTTGGTGCGATGAATGAAAGCTAAAGTATTATACGCTGTAGCCCCCCCCCCACCCCCCCCCCCAATCTACATTTGTTATTGTATTTCTGATGTTATCTATTTTTATCAGTGAAGAAATTCATAAAGTCATTACTATTAACTGTGAGGGAATATTTAGATCGGGTGGCGTCTGGTTATTTGTTAATCTAGCCACTGTGCTAAATAAAAACCTAGGATTGTTTTTGGTTATTTTCTATGAGTTTGTAGATATGCTCGGCCCTGGCAGCTTTTAGAGCCTTTCTATAGCTGGACATACTGTTTTTCCACGCAAGTCTAAAAACTTCCAAGTTAGTTTTTCTCCATTTGCGATCAAGACTACGATTTTTTTTCTTGAGAGAATGGGTATTAAAATTGTACCATGGCGCAGTACGTTTTTCACTAACCTTTTTCAATTTGATGGGGGCAACAGCTTCAATGTATTAGAGAAGATAGTGGACATGTTGATAGTTATTTCGTCTAGTTCATGGGTACTTATTGGTACACAGAGCAGTTGAGATGAATCAGGCAGGTTATTTGTGAATCTGTCCTTGGTGGCTGGAACAATAGTTCTGCCCCCCCCCCCCCCCCCCCCTCCACCGGCACGATAACGCGGAGCCATATCGTTAATATCAGTAATACGCAGCATGCACGATACAAGGAAATGGTCAGTAACATCAGCGCTTTGAGGTACGATATCTATATCAATAAGATCAATTCAATGCGATAAAATTAAATCTAGCGTATGATTAAAACAATGAATGGGCCCAGTTTTGCTTGACTCCAAAAGAGTTTAATAGGTCAGTAAACGCAAGTCCTAATGCATCATTTGTATTATCAACGTAAATGTTAAAATCTCCGACAATTAGCGCTTATCAACAGTAACCAATAGGTCTGAGAGGAATCTGCAAATTCTTTAGGAAATCTGTATACGGCCCTGGAGGTCTATACACAGTAGCCAGAGCAAGAAATACGATAGATTTCTTTTGCATATCTGACAGTGAAACATTAAGCATTAGTATTTCAAATGAGTTAAACATGTATCCTGTCTTCTGATTAACATTGAGAATATCACTATATATTATTGCAACACCGCCACCACGACCAGTCAGACGGGGCTCATGCTTATAACAGTAGCATGGTGGAATAGACTCATTTAGACCAATATAATCATTAGGTTGTAGCCAGGTTTCAGTCAAGCAGAGTACACAAAACTATTATCTGTGATAATTTCATTTAATATAACTGCTTTGGGTGCGAGTGATCTAACGTTTAGGATCCCAAACTTTAAAAATAGTTTTTGTTAATTTATTTAAAAAAATGTTCTGGTTTAATCACGATCAGATTTTTACTAGATCCTGCATTAAATTTATATTTTGAACTCACTATTCGGGGAACAGACACAGTCTTTATAGATTGGACAGCACAAGTACTTCTCTCATTTAAGCGGGTAGAACAAAAGTCAACAGGGCAGTTATTTGAGATTTGACTTAATAGTCACATGGAGCGCAGCGTCCTGGAAATGTTGTCCGACATGAGCTCCGCTCCAACTCTTCTGGGATGCAGACCATCAGCGCGAAAAAGCCTAGGACACCCCCAGAAAAGATTCCAATTATTAACAAAAAGCAGTTTCTGTTCTTTACACCATGACAATAACCATTAATTTAAAGCAAAAAGCCTACTGAACTTTTCGTGTCCTCGTCGATACGTGGGAAGCGGTCCTGACACGATCGTCGTCGCGGGCGATGTGCGGCGCACGTCTCGATCAGGCTCCTGAAGTCCCTCTTCAGGGTCTCCGTCTGCCGCAGCTTGGTGTCATTAACCCCCGCATGAAGCACGACCGCTCCAGGGCTCTCGTCACCCTTCAGGATCGCTGGTATCTGCGCAGAAACATCAAGAACACGAGCACCAGGGAAACAGTGTGTGTGTGCACTTTACCTTCAGCTAACGTAGCATGGATGTGCCGGACGATGGAGTCTCCGATGATCACAGCGTCGCGTTCCGTCTCGCGGAGGGGAGCGAAGCGGTTCCGGGTGGAGATCTCGAAGACCGGAGGGGGAGAGGTCGTCGCCCGGGACCTGGCTCGCGTCTTTTTTTCCGCTGCGGGGGGGGGGCGAAACCAGGGTACCCATGGTCCCGCGCGGAGGAAGGGACATTGGGAAGAGCGCGTTCTGGGTTGCACAGGGCCTGTGCAGAGACAAACCATGGGTAGAGGTGGGGGGGGCCATCAAGAACTGCCTTGAAGCAGCGCGCTGTATACTTACCTCAGACTTGTGAGCGTCAGCCTTGGATGTTTCCAGCGCGGCTCTCCGCGGTCTCAGCTGGGTCTGCTTTGCCATCAGGTCCCGGGTCTGCTTCTCCACAGCCTCCAGCTCGACCTGCACCGAATGAAGCTCGAACGTGTCCTCACCTGCACTAAAAGGTAGACACACATCCGCCATTAAAAAAAGTAACAATGATTAAAACAATGGTAATGTGTGTGAATAAATTATTAGCAATGTAAGCAAGATTAGGGGCAACCAAGCTGGCGATGCTAACAGGCTATAAACTAATAGCAGACTCGGGAAATCAAAAATAGAACTAGTGATAACAAGGAGCTCTGATTGTTTTTGTTGTAGAATACGCTAGGGGATATATTCACACATTATAGAAACAAAAATTATGGTCTATAAAATTGATTTTAAGATTGAAAAATAAACGATAAAGAATTAACTTGACGGAGCTCAAACTCAAAACACACGCCATATGATTAAGTAAAAAATTATAAAAACATATGAAGAATTATTATTAGCATTGAGCCTTTTAATTACTAGTTTTCTGCTTCAAAAGCACATGATATCAGCAACCAAATTGTGTATAGGATTAGCCATTTATTTATTTATTTTTATTCTATTATTTATTTATTTAGTTATTTTAATTTTCAACTATGCACATTATATAGTTGGATTTTATTATTTGTATTTAGCATTGATTTTTATCCTGCTGTTCACAAATCATGACCCATCAGAACAGACTTGAAATGAAAATAAAACATTTAGAAAAGTTTGCGAAAATAGGATTCAAAACATAAAATAACCGTATTTCTAAGAAGATAGCTGGATGCCACTCAGTCAATTACAGCTTTTGTTCTACATATTATTTTCAGAAACTAGTTTTCTGTATGGATCCGCTGTTGAGTTTTTGTGGTGTTAAGTAGCTGAAGGTTGACCTGAGGAAGTTGTTTTGTTATGCAGTAACAAAAACAGGAGGAGCTCTGTGTGATATAGTGCTCACTTTGACTAAAGCGCTGAGTAAGTGTTATTGTAAAGGTGAATAATGGACAGAATAAAGAGGGAGTTTCTGCACTGTCGACACTTTCACTGAATCTCAGACTCACACTCCTCCTCACCTCACTGAAATACAGCTGCTGTGTGGAGGATCATTACCAGTGCTGAAAGGAAGTCCCGCCCATCAGTTTAAAGAGCCAATCGCATTATTGATTTGAGGGATTTCCTACAGAAGCATATATGACCTGTTTTTATTCTGTCACCTTAAGAAGTGCATAGCCACAAAAAGGAACGAAACAAAAGAGGTAATGAGTGTGAAGTGCTGCTATTTATCATGCACACTGTTGAGTCGCATCCATTCATATACTCTCACTGCGGTAAAAGAGCCTCATGCCCACAGATCCTGTGTTTTGTGTTTTATGCAGAGCTGCCTCTTTATTCCAGCAAATGCAGCGCTGCACGGGTTTGAGTCGCTCGTCTCGTCCTGCAGTGTTTCCTGCTCTACTGCCCCATTTATCATCCACCTGTCCTACACTAATTCTCATTTTGCATTTTACAAGTGCACTTGTATTCCATCCCATTGTTTTAGTGTCACCAAAATTGTATTCATTCAGCAGGGTTTTGGTTTTATTTAAGAAATTAATATTTCTATTCAGCAAGGATGCATAAGATTGATCAAAAGTGACAGTAAAGACAAACATAATGTTACAAAAGATTTATATTTCAAATAAATGCTTTCTTTTGAACTTTCTATTCATCAAAAGAATCCTGAAAGAAATGTATCAGTTTCCACAAAAATATTGGGCTGCACAACTGTTTTCAATATTGATAATAATCAGAAATGTTTCTCAAGCAGCAAATCAGCATATTGAATTATTTCTGAAGGATGTGAAAATGAAGACTGGAGTACTGGCTGCTGAAAATTCAGCTGTACATCACAAAAATAAATTGTATTTAAAAAATATTAACTTTACAACTTTCAATTTTAATGTTTTTACTGCAAACTGGTGGTGAAGAAGAAGAGACTAAAAACATTATAAATGTTAAAACATCTTACTTTTAACAGTTAGTGTGTATGGCTATCCCAACGCAAGTTGGTTGATTACCTAATGCACATGTTATTGATGGATTGTGATTTTCATAGGTATTTTCAATCATTGAAGCATCGTGAGTCTTGAATTCCAACACTGAAATTTTCTGTTTTAAAGTGCCTAATCAACAAACACAAAAAATATGGGATGGTTGGGATATATTATATATATAATATATATATATATATGTATATACACACACATCTTGAATTAGTCGTAGGAAAAGAGCATAGATGGAAAACATTGCAGCCTAAACACATTCAGAAACTATAACTACAACTACCATAGTTATAATAATAATAATAATAATAATAATGGAAGTACACCTGACACCCCTGATTATTGCACATGAATGTAATGCTGATTTGAAAGAGCCACAGGCATGAATTTACTCAACAGTTTTGTTGAAGCTTAAGCAGGTGTTGATAGTGCCGGAGCAGTGCTGCGTCATGAGTCTTTACAGTAAATTAAGTCTTTGTCATTCTTTTCGGCACAAACACACCTCCTTTGTATGCAAATCTTGTCTTGTGCCGTATTCACTAAAGTCAGCATTATTTGCCTGCTGCAATTAACATTGTGCTTTTAGCAGCCACCTAAAGCAAGAATTAGAATTTCATTTGATGTTTTATGCACTTTGCGTTGATCATGGCAGCAGTAACTCATTAAACAATGATCAAACGTTCTTATCCAAACATGCAGTAAAGTTCATCATGCTTTCCGCATTTTAAAGAGCTGTTTCAGGTGTCTGTACAGTCACAGTAAAATATGATAGATCGTGGAATTCAGAACTGATCCACAAGACAGGAAATTGCTTTAGGTTTATTTGTCTCAATAGCTTTTTTGCAGGTTTAGAATTAACAGTATTGCCAACTTCAGCTTTAAAGGAATAATTCACTGAAAAATGAACATTTGCTAAAAATGTGCTCACCCTCAGGCCGTCCAATATGTAAATGAGTTTATTTCTTCATCAGGTTTGGAGAAAGGCATTACATCAATTGCTAATTCCAAAACGTAATTTTAGACCTAGTAACAGAGGACTGAGCTGTTGATAGCAGACTTATGCAACTATTAACAGAGTTATTAGAGAGAGAGAGACGAGAGAGAGAGAGAGACGTGTGAATTACCTCTGTGAGTCTGTGTGTCTCTCAAAAGTGTTCAGCAGCAGCGTCTCCACTAATAGTGAAACTTTAAGTTAATTTTCTTCATGAACAGTGCTGTTGTTACCTCGATTGTGAGAAATGTCATGTAGCTTTTAAGTTGCTGAACTATTTTACTGATAAAACTGATAGCGCTAACAACATAAGCACGTAGGGAGAGAGAGTGGGAGAAATACAGTATGTGCTTTACGTACATAATAAAACATAATTTTGTGGCAAAAACGGAATTTTCAACTTTCGTTTGCCTAGTGCCTTAGATATTTAGTGTTTGGCCAGTGTCTGTTGTGGGGTTTTTGGTTCTTTGGCTGTGTAAGCTATAAGACTGTGAAATTACTGTCATGGCAAAGTGTATATTTAACATAAGTAATGGTGATCAAGAGGTTGCCTGGGACTACGTTCGCCGTGGCGTTTCCATGGAAATAATTGCACACCTTAGAACGCTTGTCAGCCAATCAGATTCAAGCATTCAACGGGCCCCATAGTATAATCCACAAGTAATCCACACCACTCCAGTCCTTCAGTTAACATCTTGTGAAGCCAAAAACGGCATGTTTTTAAGAAACAAATCCATCAATAAGATGTTTTAACTTCAAACCATCGCTTCTGGCCAAACTTTGGGTCCTAATACATATATTGTTTTACACTGAAAAAAAGTGTTCAGGTCTGAATCAGGAGAGAAATCTGCACAGATCAAGAACCAAATACAAGCCAGAACAGTCAGAACGGCTCTAAAACAAATATGTGGGTGGATTTTGATTTGAAAAAACAACATGGATTTTTCACTGCAGGATCATGGATTCATGAAGTGATGTTAAAACATCTTAATGATGAATTTGTTTCTTACAAACATGCAGCTTTTCACTTCACAAATTGTTAACTGATGGACTGGAGTGGTGTGTTTTACTTGTGGATTATTGTGATGTTGTTATCAGATGTTTGGGCACTCATTCTGACGGGCACCCATTCACTGCAGAGCATCCAATTGCTGAGTAATTGATGCAATGCTACATTTCTCCAAATATGAAAAAGAAACAAACTCATCTACATCTTGAATGATGGAAGGTAGCAAAATTTCAGCAAATTAATTTTTAGGTAAACTATTCCTTTAAATGAACATACTTTCGATGTTGTGGAGTTGAAGCATTGCATGTTTGCATCTCTCTTCCCGCTGGTTTCTGCTGATGAGGTCGGCTGAAGTTTGCATCATTGGCCTGGCTTCTGTCCGTCCTAATTTCCTCCGCTTGACCTTTGACCCCCAGGCTGGAGGTGCGAGTCTGTCTCTTTCCAGCTCCTGTCAGGTTTCCCCTGCGGCTGAGGAAACACATCAAGCAGCGGCGTTGAGGCACGTGCCATTTCCCCGCACCTGCTGCACTTGTCTTTCAAGAGGTGACTTCAGCTCAGCGGGCCGCCGTTGGTTGTCACCTCTCTGTGATTAGGGTCACACCGCGCGACCTTTGGCTGCTGTTGAGGAGGGTTGAGTATCGGTGGAGGGATGGGAAGGGCAGCGCGGGGCACGTGCGTTTCGACGCCGTCAAGATGCTGCTCAGAGCCATTGTGGCATTTGTTCTGAGAGCTCGCTGTCCTCGCACACATTCTGCTTGAATAGATTTATTTTCTGTTCTGTCCTGCAGCAGAGGCGGTTTTATGTTTGATATTATTGTTCATGAGGCGAGTGCTGCATTGAAATTCATCTGATTTTCTTCACCACAAAACATACTGACTCCTTTCGAACTATGTTTTGTTGGTAATTTTTGTTTGTTTTTGCTAAATTTATACTATTTAAGACTGAAAGTCTGTTCAGGAAATAGATGTTACTTTTAAATTCCGTTTTTTGAAAATCTCCCATTGATGTAGATTTATAGAATGTTTGAGATTCCAAATGTAACTGACAGCCATGATGTCACTGTGTTAATTTGAATTATATATTTGGGTTTCTTTCTTGCATGTTTCTATCTTCTGCATTAGAAAAGCAATCATAATTCAATATGCAAATTACTGAATTGTGATTAGTTTTCTCTTGCTGAAGATGGAATGCAGAACACAGACATCTTGAGTTAAACTGTTTACCTTTAAGTTTCTACACTTATACTACTAGTTGTGTTTTGTTGTCAGGTTCAGACAGGATTTGTTTTTTCAGTGAAATCTTGATCTTGTTTCTCATAATTTCTATGTCATCTCCAGTTTCCCAGTTGATGTGTCCTTCAGGCTGAGATGCTAGTTGTGACGGGGCTGACGAGACGTTAGACGTGTGGATCCATCTGCAAGCTTAATTTAAAGAGACGTGGTATAACAGGCAGGGTCAAACAATGGCAAACAGGTATATGGCTGGCAAGACACAAGAATAGTCCTAGGGTTAGCGTAGGTCACTGATCGGCAGACAGAGTCACAGGGGCGAGACGAGAGGGAAAATCCAGGAAAACAGGCAAAGATCGGAAACCGAGGGAAAAGGCAAGGCAAAACAAGGAAACACAAAGAAACTCGGAACAGGGTACAGGCTAAACAATACTCTGCAGAGAAAGGTGGTTAGAGTGGGTGTTATATAGGAGTGATGTATTAGAAACAGCGTGGTCAATTGTGTGCAATCAGTGCTGTGTGCAATCAGTGCAGTGGATGATGGGATATGTAGTCCGGGATGCTATGCAACAGTTGTGTTTTGCGAGAGTCAGTGTACTGGAAAGGGTGACCTCTGGTGGTGAATAAACGGAAGTCCATGGACCGAATTTGTGACAGAGCCCCCCCCCAAGGAGCGGATTCCAGACACTCCAAACACTAAACGATCCAGGTGGGCCACCAGAGCCAGACAGTAGACCACCACGGTGGAGCAGATGACCACCAGAGCCAGACAGTAGACCAACACGGCGGGGCAGAGGACCACCAGAATTAGACAGTAGACCACCACGGCGGGGCATAGGACCACCACGGCGGAGCAGAGGACAACCACGGTGGAGCAGAAGACCACCAGAACCAGACCGTAGACCACCACGGCGGAGCAGAGGACCGCCACGGCGGAGCAGAGGGAACAGGAACCCCCCGTGGAACCACACTGAATCATGGACCCAGGCGGAGACTGAACAACGAGAGGCAGAGACAGACAACACAGACAGAACATTGGGGTTGATAGATGAGACTGAGCGTTCAGGGGCAGCCTCCTTGGCTGGGTCGGGACAAGACAAAAGTTCGCAAACGGCCTCCATAACCGTGACAGGATGAGGATTCCCCGATGGCCTCCATAGCCGTGACAGGAAAGAAAGTGAGTTCACCGACGACCTCCATAGCCGTGACAGGACAAGCAGAGAGTTCATAGGCGCCCTCCTTGGCCGGAACAAGCCAGGCAGAGAGTTCATTGGCGGCTCCTTTTTTGTTTGGCCGGAACAGGACGAGCAGAGAGTTCACAGGTGGGTACTTCTGACACCTCTGGAGGTTCTGCAGCGGATGCCGCCACCTCTGGAGGTTCTACAGTAGTGCCCTCAGGATACAGGGAGAGTTCGGCAAAGGTTTCTTCGACCCTGACATGACAGGTTGAATGTGCGTTTCCGGGCGCCACCACCACGCAAGGAGCTGAAGCGAGCACCACCGCTTTGGGAGGTTCTGCAGTATGCGCCGCCACCTCTGGAGAAACTGCTGCGGGCACCATTGCTTCGGGGAACACAGCAGTGAGCACCACCACCTCAGGGGATACTGTAGCTTCAGCCACCGACTCTGGAGACCCGATAGAGGATGCTGCCGCCTCTGGGAGTTCTGTGGAGATGTATGCAGCCCAAACGCAACAAAAGACGATCCCCATCAGGGGAAACACTTCAGACAGGGGAATTAGTTCATGAACAGAAGGGTTAGAGTGAGTGGGTTTGGGGATACCAGCTGTGCGTGCAGACACCAGTGGTGTATCCCTCACACTAGATACCAGACTGGGATACCGAAAGACTGACCCTGACGATCTGGGTGCAACAGACAGGACATGACGAGACTCCTGGCGATCAGCTGTGTCCTGACGAGACTCAGGATGATCAGCTGTGACGTGACGTGACTCTGGATGATCAGCTGTGACGTGACGTGACTCTGGATGATCAGCTGTGACGTGACGGGACTCTGGATGATCAGTTGTGACGTGACGGGACTCTGGATGAACAGCTGAGACATGGCGAGACTCTAGAAGATCAGCTGTGACGTAACGAGGCTCTGGCAGCTCAGCTGAGACTTGACTGGACTCATGACAATCAACTGCGACTTGACTTGACTCATGAAGATCAGTTGTGACTTGACTGGACTCATGACGATCAACTGCGACTTGACTTGACTCATGACGATCAACTGCGACTTGACTTGACTCATGAAGATCAGCTGTGACTTTACTTGACTCATGACGATCAACTGTGACTCGATTTGACTCTGACATCAACTGTGTCATAGACCCCCCTCCCCCCGACTCAGGAAGATCAACTGTGACTAGACTTGACTCAGGAAGATTAGCTGTGACTTGACTCATGATTATGAGCTGTAACTTGACTTGACTCATGACGATCAACTGTGACTAGACTCGACACATGACTATCAGCTGTAACTTGACTAGACTCATGAATATCAGCTGTGACTTGACTAGACTCATGATAATAAACTGTTACTTGACCCGACTCATGATGATCAACCGTGACTTGACAAGATGCTGTTGTGTCCGCCATCTTGTGAGTGTGCTCCGCTGTCGCCGCCATCTTGTGAGCGTGCTCTAGTGTGGCCACCATTACACGAGTGAGTGCAGGGTCGCGTTCCTCCGCGACACCCACAGTAAATAAAGAGCCAACAGACAACAAAGCATAATCCATAAAATCCGTTAAGCTACAGTTACATTCCTCCCCAGGTAACCAAGATTTCGTGGGTTCATCAAGTCCAAAACGGAAAAAGTCTTTAAATAAAATTTCATCATATAGTGGAACCTGATATGATAGTACACAGAACCGGTGAACATACTCCTCTATTGAAAGGCCTCCTTGCCGAAGATGTAGTAGCTGAGTGACTGGGTCCATATCTGGCCAGAGTCCTCTGGAAAAGCCGCTGGATCCTTGTTGGGCTGAGTATTCTGTGACGGGGCTGACGAGACGTGAGGATCCATCTGCAGGCTTTATTCAAGAGACGTGGTAAACAGGCAGGGTCAAACAATGGCAAACAGGTATATGGCGGGCAAAACACAAGAATAGTCCCAGGGCTAGCGTAGGTCACCGATCAGCAGACAGAATCACAGGGGCGAGACGAGAGGGAAAAATCCAGGAAAACAGGCAAAAATCAGAAACCACAAAAACAGGCAAGGCAAAACAAGGAAAAAACAGAGACTCGGAATGGGGTACGGGCTAAACAATACTCAGCCGAGAAAGGTGATTAGAGTGGGTGTTATATAGTGAGTGAGGTGATTATAAACAGCTGTTGTTCAATGAGTTCAATCAGTGCTGTTTGTAATCAGTGCAATGAATGATGGGATATTTAGTCCGGGGTGCTATGCAACAGTTTGTGTTGTGCGAGAGTCAATGTAATGGAAAGGGTGACCTCTGGTGGTGAATAAACGGAAGTCCATGGACCGAATTCGTGACACTTGTGGAATATCATTCTCCCATATGTCGACCTGTATTCATTAGCCGAGACCTCATTTCTTAAAAAAACATCTGTCCAATTTTATTTAAAGTCAACATGGATTGAAATTTGACCCTGTTTACTTTATTTAGACATGCTGCTGGTGTTATTGTGAAATCAGTGCATGTTATTGTAAAATTAAGTTATGTTTGCCTTCATAATCTTTCATGAAAATTTAATAGCTTGCTCTAACACATTTTGTTTGTGTACTTGTTTCTCTCCTAAGCATCATAGAGAAGTTATAAAATGGTTTGCACTGCAATAAAGCTTGACTAACATTACACTTCCATTCAAAAAGAAATTAATAATTAAAAATGTATATTTGTATTCAGCAAGGATGTATTAAATTGATCAAAAGTGACACTAAAGACATTATAATGTGCCAAGATTCAATTTCATAAATGTGGTTTTTTAAAACTTCACAAAAATCTAACTGTACCATGTTTTCCACAAAAATGGCACTGTTTCAACTTGATAAAATCAAATATTTATTAAAGCAGCAGTGATTCTGAGGATCATGTGACACTGAAAACTGAGTAATGATGCTGAAATTCAGCTTGATAAGAGGATAATTACATTTTAGCATATATTCACATAAAAAAAACTGTTATTTTAAGTTGTAATAATATTTCACAATTTTACAGCTTTTTCTGTATTTTTGATCAAATAAATGCAGCTCTCGTGAGCAGAAGATACAAAAAACCCAAACTGTTGAACAGTAGTGTATAAGTGAACTATAGTTTCCCATTTGAAGTCTTCATTTATAGACTTTTGCATCTTTTGTTTGTGATTCGTGTTTATTCATCTCTGCTCGTCTCATCAGAGAAAACACAACTGTTTGGCAAGTCGTGCTTGCGTTTATCCTTTCTGTGTGTTTCTCTCTCGGTGTCTGTGTCAGTCTGATCATTACTCGCGGGGGCAGATTACAGGAGAACAGAGGAGTCCGGCTGCGCCGCGGCCTGTGTGAAGCCGACCGCCTCGGTTCGCTTGTGTCCCTGCGACGGGCCTGCAAAGCTCTGATGGGATTGCAGCCAACAAAGAGACAGGGCTCTCAGTATGCCATCAGCGTACGCCAGCCAAAAAGTGTGGTTTGGGTTTTTTTTCCCTTGGTTTGAAGTGTCGTTTTGAGCAGAATGAAAGACGCACTCGATCCTGTTCCGATTATGAAGCTACAAAGCGTGAAACCGGAGCGGAGAGTGGATCTGTCCCGACCACCGAAAGCACAAAGAGCGTTTGAACGGATCCTCTTAGACCATCATTGTGGCCACAAATGGAAATCTGGTGAAAGATGTAGACTGTAAAGCGAGCGCTGGTAACGTGAGCATGCAAATCATCCCGTGAGAGTCGGGAGAGGCTGGGAATTGTTTTTCGGCTCAGGCAAGGGCATTGTGAGATGACTAGAAAAGATTCGCTTTATAGAGAGAAATTGGAAGGTGTTTGTGGTCGAAGCGGTTAACTTTGCTTTGCTCTCAGCAAAACATTATTAGTTTCTAAATCAAGGTGTTGTGGTATAAATGATTATTAGTGGTGTTTGCTAAGTCAATCTTGAGGTTAATGGTGTGATGAAACCTCTAACACGACGTATTAAAGTTCAGCGTGTGCGTCGTCCTACGGTGTTTGTGCAGGAACGAGTCCTCAAATCAGCACTGTTGTTATTTCAGGAAGTCATCAGACGTGTTAGTCCAGGGTTTTTGCACCAAAAACATATATAAGATTACATAAACCCTGCAAAATGTTAATAATTAAAGCGTAATAGTTTAACTGATAGTTTTTCAGGGCAGTGCTAAATAAAAAAGCAACATGCAATTTTTATGATCCCTCGTTTTTTTAAAATTATTATTAATTTGCAGATTCTGTGAGGTGTATGTGAACTTATGACTAAGTGAAATTTTTCATGCATATTTTTCACCCTCCCTCTGAATTACCGGCTTTCGGTGTCGGAGTTTAGAGGAGAAATAAGAGATAAGTGGGGGTGAAACATCTGATGGATACATACACTCACATATAAATTAAGTCAATCTGTTACATTAAAATGCATCACTAAATAAAAAAAAGCAGTTCTTTTGGAGTTTTTGCAATGAGTTTGCAACCCATTTGCATGAGTTTAATGTATGCTATTGTGTGGTGGCTTTCTTGAACGTAGTGCGTGGTAACTGCGGATCAGTCTTTTCAGCTTCTCTCTGAATTAAAGAGGCTGTTTGCTTTTCATTGTTTAAGACTTCTTTATGTACAGTACATATAGATCTCTGATTATAATAATGAAGTAGACTTGATTATGATTATGATTGGTTAGCATCAGGGTGCTTTACAAGTTATGTAAATTACATTTTTGATCCACTTTGATCTTCCAAAGTGATGGCTTTGTCCCAAATTTAAGTCATTATTTGATTAATTCATATTTAATATTGATTTGCGTACTTCAAAACACAATGATGGTAATTTCTTCTATCAAATAATGTCCTGTTAGTCTAATGTGTCCTGTTGCACATCATTTGATTTTCTCTTTAGGTAACACTTTATTTTACGTTGTCCTTGTGGTACACGTTTCAGGGATTACGATTGTATAACATACTTATGCATATCCTGCGCAACCCTAAACCAAACCTCATCCTAACACAACCCTATAGTAAGTACATGTATTTGATTAATATTACTCAGTACTTATTTCATAAGTACACTGTACAAGACACTTTGTAAGAAAGTCTACCTGTCTTTTTAATCTCACAATCTAGAATAAAAGTCTGAATTGTGAGAGATAAAGAGAGTTGTGAGATAAAAATGTTGAAATTACCATTTTTTTATTCCATGGTGGAAATAAGCTTCCATATTGCCTGTGATTTACATGTGACTCTCATACTGTCAGAATTCCTCCTATATGTCACTAAAAGTGCACCGTTAAAAGTCACTGTTTCCCACTCCAGGATCAGATAAAGCCAACAGCAAGGTTTTCACTCCGCACAAACTGTCTACAAAGGCTGCATGTGTAATGCTGAATGATTGCGCTTCTCTGTATCTGATTGTCCTTGAGATCAAACATCAAATATTATATGTCTTGTTTTTTTCCACCAGATGCTCCCCGAGTCGCTGTGAACACGGAGGGAGATGCTCGCAGTCGTGGAACACGTTTCACTGCAACTGTTCTGCCACGGGCTACAGCGGAGCGACCTGCCACAGCTGTAAGAACGCTTCTGAAATACAGACCACTTCCTGCATGCACTTCAAATGCTTCCTGTGCACTGATTCCTTCCACACTCAGAGTCAAGGACAGATCAGGAGACAAACGCAGAGAGAATAGTTACTGCTTCCACATGATGTTCCCTAAACTTCACTATTTGACCACTGTTTATGATTAGTCAAGTCAAGTCACCTTTATTTATATAGAGCTTTTAACAAGTATCAAATAGGAAAATAGCGTGTCAACGCAAAAGGACAATAGTAAACACTCAATTAAAGGCAGTTCATTATTGAATTCAGTGATATCATCATCCAACTCAGTTCAGCTTAAATAGCATCTGTGCAATCAAGTCGACCATATCGCTGGAAATTAAGTATCCCCAACTAAGCAGCCAAGAACCAAAAACTCCATCGGTGACAGAATGGAGAAAAAACAAGGCTCAGGCAGACGAAACGAACCAGCAGATTGTTCCATGCTGCAGCAAAGCTGGATAAAACTCAGTTACAGTGATATTACAATATAAACACCATAAAGTAAACCTTGTCATAATTCATCAACAGTCGACCATAAGTAATTGTTTGTAATAAATGATTGCAAACTGATCTGAAACTGCAACCCTGTCGAGTGTGCAACAGCGCCGTGCTCATATTTATTGAATTAAATCAAAGACTTTTGAGGCTTAATAATCATATTAGGCTGTACAGTAATTCCTGTTTTTCCATATAAAAATTTAAGATATCCTAAAATGATAGTTAAGACATCTGTTATACAATTTAAGATACCTTAAAAGCATAAATGCCTTTTACAGTTTCCACACATCTATTTGGAGTTGCAAATGCAAGTGAAATGCTCTGTATGCATCATACTTGATTATGTGTGGATGTGTTTATCATTAATTGCATAAGTTAGCAGATGTCATTTTGCAGCCTATAATAGTTTTAATATCTATTGCGTTCTGAAGCATATATATTTTCATTGCATATTGAGCACTTTTATTTCAGAACATCAAGGCAAATTGAATTCCTCATGATATGAGGCCTGTAAGGAAACAATATAAAACATGACGCAAGGTCAGGCGCTCATTAGCTGCAGAGCTCCAGCTTTACACGCTTATGGATTTACACAGTCCTCAATGAAGTGAAAAGGCCCGCTTTTGGTGCCGTAAAAGAGAGTGGAACAGATTTGGGCTGAAATGAATGAAGCACACGTCACTCAAATGGTTAATGGCGGCAGCATTTAAGACGTTCACACTTGAGCTGTTTTAAAAGGTGAGCATTATTAAGAGGGACTTTATAGAGCCGCCCCATAATTAGATCTCACATAAAGCTGCTGTCAGTCAGAGGAGCGTTTGAGGTTTAAAAATCAAAGGGCATTTCTGCAGCACTGTAGCTTAACTTTCACTGTTTTATATATTTATATGGTTTTAATGGGGTTCTGATGTTGACAAAATTGAATGCAACTGAGTCATGTTTTTTTCTGCAGGTCTTAAACATACATATAGATAGATGATATAAATAAATAAATATAAAATAGCAAATATAATAATAATTTAATATTATTATTAGTATTATGCTTTCATATAATACAGGGAGGGAAAAATATACATATATATTTTTTTATTACAGTACATATTACATATTAAAATACATATTTTTTTTTAATTTACTAGGCTTTCGTCTGTTTATTAATAAAGCTTTTATTAGTTCTCAAATCTCAAATCTTTCCATACAAATCTTCTCTCTGCATGTCTTGTATACACAATTATACATAAGAGAAACCGATTAGTCTGTTTTGCTTTCAAGGAAAAATATATAACCAGAGTATCAATTAAAAGGAAACAAACAAGCAAACAATGCATTTTTTTGTGTGTGTGTATATATATATATATATATATATATATTATTATATAGATATATATATATTATAATAAATTTTAATTACTATTCTGGCTTGCACTCAGGTTGTTATGAGTTTTTTTTTTTTTTCTTTTATTATTTCTTCTTATCTCAATCTGTCCACAAAAATAATACTCTTCAGTCTCATGCGTTTGAAGTATGAAACAGATTGCGTATAGATTGTAATTATTTTCCTTGAAAGTGAAAGCTACAGTAATCCATTTCCTCCCTAAGCACCTTAATAGATAGTTAACTTCCCCCGTTTGTGTTACATCATGAATTCAGAGCTACGAAACAGATGCAGATGGTCATAATTAAAGCTGCTTCGTTTGCCTGAGCGCATGCAAAATTGATGGCAGCACACTCCAGATGAAACACTGCCTTCATTTTATAATACAAATACACTGGGAGGTTTAATTTCACAAATATGCCATGCAAAATTAAGAGGACAAAATATGATTTTCATCATTTGCCTCTGAATGCAAAGCTTCAGGAAAATTTCTGAAAATGAATGTGAAAAAGTTGCAGTAAGTTCAATCTCCAATGTAACACAATTAGAACATATAATGTGATCGGTGGCATAATGAAGTGAGTTCATGTCAACATCCTGCCTTCACAGTCTCTTCACGCTAATTACATTTCCGTTAAAAGTTCAAAACGGCACATTGATTTATATCAACACATCTGCTTAACCAATCACATCGTTCCTTCCAGGTGTGACATCAACGACATCGAGAGCATCAGAGTGAAAATCTCCCAACACAGCTGTGATGATCAGATCTCACACAGAACGTGTTTTAGCAACGAATCAGCATTGGAGAATAACAAAGTAGACACTACTAACTTAACTACAGCTTTCAGTTGCATGCAGTGATATTATAGTCAGCTAGAACTAAAACCATTCAAGTAAATTTTTCTTTTTCATTTAGTTTACCTTGTAATAAAATAACTAAAATGGAAACAAAACAAATAAATAAAAACGGTATAGACATTAAAAAACCAAATGAACAAAAACGTAAAATATATATTATATTAATTTATAGAAATACAAAATTTGTTTGTTTGGTTACTAATATTTAGTTAAATGCTGCTGTTTGCCTCTGTTTTATTTAGTCATTACAGGTCAGTAACTATTGTGTTTGTGTACAGTTGGGTATTCATTTATAGTTTGATGGTATTGGATCTAATTATTGTGTGCCCGATATACTGCTCTTTTATTGAATTAATGTTTTCATTACATAATGCAATGCAAGACACTATAGGCAAAACCATTGTGCCTTTCATACATATTTTTTGGTCTATTTTGATATTTTGGTCTATTTTGCTTCCATAGCATGTCTTCTTTCAGACTACTGGAAAGAAAACATCCAAAAAAACCTTTTTGCGTATATATATATATATATATATATATATATATATATATATATATAGATCCAATATATAAAATATAGATAATATATATAGATATAAGGGTTTGGTAAATTTCAACAGACCACTCGGTGCACGGCCTAAAAATTTAACGATGCGATGCATCGGTTTAAAAAGTGTGTATCGGATACAAGTTGGCATTTGTATCATGATGCATGGTTTCTAACATATTTGCATTGATAAAAAACGATTGATTTATATATTATTACTAGTGGATGCGCTATACTTTTATTATTTAGAAAGTGACCAATATTTTATATGTAGATTGATTTCTCTCCTCTAAACTGTTTTTCAACCGCTGTGCGTGAATATGACGTATCACAACACCACGGAGACCCAAGGAAAAACTGGGATTAAAGTCCAAAACCTTGCTTGAAAGCTTGAAATAACCTAACAAATCAATGGGGGCTAAAGCAGTTCCATTAACGACAAATTAAATTCTCACAATCTAACTAATTTGTGCACGCTTAAGCAGACCTTAATGTCGATCGTGGATCAAATCGATCCACCATCGCAAACAGTGAATATATCTGTGCTGTTTAATGCATTCGAGACGTTGTGTTTTCCTCAGTGCATTACTGACACGTCACAGGTATATTTTTCATCTGTAAATGTTAGAAAGTCATGCAAATATATCCATTTTGCTGTCAGGAGTGGGCGAGGCACGCGAGAGCAACGAGCGCTGATGCACTCATGCACGCTAAACAGACAGAGCAATCGAATACGAGCGCAATAATTCTGAGTAAAATATACATTTTGCTAAAAAAAATTGTTTTTGGACATTAAATGTCTTTTGTAGAATTGTAAACCTACATATAAAGTGTATTTTTATGATAGCAGTAACTGTAAGTGGACTATTGTAATAGGTAAATCAAATAATTAAATCCTAATTACTAAGCTCAAATGAGTTAATGTGTGTTTCTTATAGCAGTTAAAATGTAGTAATTTTCTTTATTATTTATTTTCATTTTTAATTCAGTGATTTTAACTTTTAATTTAGTTATTTTAATGCTTTAAAGAGCAATTTTAGATTGTAATATTCTAATGTTCTGCTATCTGTTCTGCAATCTATAAAAGGTACAGCTGTCATAAAACCCGAGAGAAAGGTTGCATGGCTAGAAACTGTAAAAAAAATTTTTAAAGTCTAATAATAGTATGTGAGACAGTGGTAATATCATTGTGTTCCTGTTGGTCAGTAGAGGAGCTTAGCTTAGCCTGACAGTTAGCCTGCTTTAGACCAGGTTAGTTTCCCAGCATAAGTTGCCACAGTGACTAAGCTTGATCTAGGCCTATGTTAAATTTGCTTTATGGAACCAAATCATTTGACAATGAGTCAGACTAACTGAAATAAGCCTGGCTTATTTGGTTAACTTGTTTTATGAAACAGGCCTCGAGGCATTAAAAGTGATCATATTTTTTTCCATTGCATCGAATCGCATTGTGTTGAATCGAATCGAATCGAAATCGGATCGCACTGCATCGTAATAGGGGTGAATCGTATCGCATCGCATCGGTAGCTGCTTCATATGTATCTTTAATGTATCGTATCGTTGGCTATGCATCGAGATGCGTATCGTATCAGCCTGAGTCATGAGATGCACATCCCTAATATATATATATATATCTGATCCTTTTCACAATTAGTTTGTGTCCTATTCTGAAGGTTTTTACTGAAGGATTTGTTCATATATCACTCAACTGATAAATATTTAACATTTTAATCCTAAAACATGGTGAAACGATTATTTTCTGGCTGTTGACAGTATTTCATGATTTATGGAGTGATAAAAAGAGAAATCCAAAATCCCCTCTCTAAAAATCTTTAACTCCAATATGTCAACAAAATTAAACAAGAATGTTGAACCTGGCTTTATCCATCGTTCAGATTTATCTTCTGGAAATGTATGCGAATTAGTGCATTTTTACTACACAATGCCGCATATTTAAACATAACATTTCAGAAAACTTGTTATACAAACATTTTTTTCTTAATTTACTGTAGTTGATCAACTGGGTAAGTATGGCGATATACTATTATTATGAATTTTTTACCCATTCACCTGTACTATCTTTCCTGGAAAGATCATGGCTTCATTTTTGGTAGCAGGTTGTAACTAAATATATTTTCTAAAAGTCCTGAAGATTCTCCAGATCATTTAAAGTATCTCAAGTACTGGAATCAAAACCATCTCACCATCCTGTTTAAGATGTAATAACATTTTTACAGGGTGTGAAAACAAAAAGCAACGTTGTTATGTGAGCTGCATTTTCACACGTTGTTGCGTGAACAGATCTCAACTTTATGCGTAGACAGAAAGTGTGAACGCACACTCATTTAAGTACATTACTGTTATTATTCACAGTGTTGAACGTAAACAGCTTCACCTCCTTATCTCTCCACACTAACCTACTGCTTCTGTGTTTACAGCCATTTATGAAGCATCGTGTGAGGCGTACAAACACAAAGGAAACACGTCTGGCTTTTACTACATCGACGTGGATGGAAGCGGCCCCATCAAACCTCAGCTAATCTACTGCAACATGTCAGGTGAATCTCACGCAGCGAAGCCGAAGTGATTAAATCCCTTTAAACACTACGTAATTGGGACTTTAATCCACAGCTTTTGATCCTTCACACACCATGTCACACCCCGCGGAGGAAGTCAGCTGTGACACTCGCTGAAAAACACACTTTAGAAGAAGCCGACAGATCAACCTTTGAGCCCGTCTGTGTTCACGTTCACAAATAAAGTTTTGAAAGGCTTTTACGGCCTGATGTCACAGAAGAAGCTTTTGAAGTTGAATGGCTCTTTAGAAAAGCATCACGTCACCTTTGATAGATCCTCACTTCTCCTTTGTTAAAGTCAATATGAAATCCAAATTGACTCTATTGACTTTCTTAATACACATTGCTAGACTTATTGCTAGACTTATTGTTTAAATTCTAAAAAGTATTTGTCTTGTATTTCTTCCTAACAGTCTCTAAAATTACTTTCCTTCTTCATCCAGTCAGTTCCCCATGGTTACATATATATATTTTTTTTTTTTTCTCAATCAGTATCCTATTTCACATCAGTGTTATTTTACATAATCAAACAGAGACAGAAACTAGGTCAAACAGAGCACAAGAGGGAGAAAACACAACAAAACAGGTCCATAATCCTGACATATCGCCCCCCTCCCGGAAGCATGACCTCGCGCCACTTTATCCCTTTTCACAGAGATAAAGGGAGGGACGGAGGGGGACTTAGGAGGATGATAAGGAGTGGATGTGGGATGGTGACAGGGGATGGCAAAGGGCCGGCAGGGAGGCAGGAGGAGGTTCAGGAGGTGGCCGGATGACCTGGAGGAGGACGACCAACAGAGTGGTCCAACGGAGGGAGGATCCAGGGAGGAGACAGAAGAGGCCAGGGTGGATCAGATGGAGGGAGGAGCCAGGCAGAAGACAGGAGGAGCCAGGGTGGAGCAGATGGAGGGAGGAGCCAGGCAGAAGACAGGAGGAGCCAGGGTGGATCAGACAGAGGAAGGAGCCAGGGAGATGACAGGAGGAGCCAGTTGAGCAGATGGCTCCCAGCGACCAAGGCGGAGCAGGGATCCCGGAGGCTGCGGGGGAGACGGAGCGACAGAGGACTGAGGAGGAGCCTGACGGAGCCGGAGGGACGAGGTGTAGCCGGTGGAGTGGAGTCCCGAGGCGGCGGATGGTCGAACGACAGACGAAGGTGGAGCCGGAGGGACGAGGGAGCCCGGCGGAGCTGGTGTACTGACGGGCCACGGTGGAGATGAGGGAGCTAGGAGCCATGGTGGAGCCGCTGGATCGAAGGGCTGAGGTGGAGTCCGGGACAGAGTGATGGTGGTCTGGCTGTGTTCTGGATCGGGGGTAGACGCTCTCCAGACACCGGATGATTGCCTCCCTCCAGCACAGTCTGGTGGTGTCTGGGAGGTCGACAGGGCGGTAGTAGTTTGTCCCGATCCAGAACAGTGAGTTCAGCGATGCGTTGTCGAAAGCTGTTAAAACGGCAAGCTGGCTGAACTCAACAGCATAGTCCAAAAGGGGAAGGTCTTGATGGGCTAGGACGATGAATAGGTCGGCGATATCCATAACTAAAAATAAAAACTGACAAAAACGGAAAATAAAACGAGGGGCCTAACTAATTCTTTGTGGTCCAGTATTCTGTCACGCTACTGCTGTTAGGGAGACGAAGACTATAACAACAAATCCTTTTAATGGTAATTCACATGAAGAAGAGGGTCTAACACAGGGTAACGTCAACAACACTGGTCCAAGTAAACAGAACAGAACACAACTAAAATAGTGGAGCAAATGAAGATAATTAACCAGACACACCTGAACCAAATGACATAATCAAACAGAGACAGAAACTAGGTCAAACAGAGCACATGGGGAAGAAAACACAACAAAACAAGTCCATGAGGTGTGACAATACTGTTATAGTATTAATATTTGTTAATTTGTTAATTTATTAATATTACTCATTTGTAAGTCGCTTTGGATAAAAGCGTCTGCTAAATGACTAAATGTAAATGTTATATTTTGAATTAGTTATTTTTGTATTTTCAGTTTCCATTTAAATTGTACCTAATGTAAATATTATTGCTGTGTGTTTACATTATTACAGTATTTATTAATATTTTGAATTCGAAAATGGTTCTTTATAACTATTCTTTGAACCCAGGAACCTTTATTTTTATGATTGTTTAGTATATATCACATGCTTAAGGTTTTTTTTTTTTAATGAATGTTCTATGACTTTTTGAAGGACAATTGACTGTTGCACAGGTGAAATCGACAGTGCTCTGAGCTAAAACATAGTGTGTCATTTTCGCCCTCTTTTCCCTGCAGATAAAGCATGGATGGTGATCCAACATAATAACACGGAGCTCACCAAATTAAAAGCGTCCTCTGGGATAGATCAGCATTTAGCCCACTTTAACTATTCTGCCGACGCAGAGCAGATCCAGGCGATAATTACCCAGGCGGAGTACTGCGAGCAGGAGCTCTCCTACCACTGCAAAAAGTCACGGCTCTTGAACACACCAGGTAAGCCCTTTTTATTAGGAATATCGATCGCCCCTCCCTATGAAAGGTCAGGCTTATTAAAACCTCGCTCCATCCGCAGACGCATGACGTTTAAGCAAACGACTCAAATTGATTGTTATGCTCTTGGTTACGGACAGCTCAGTTATTTCCCCGCTTTTTTTTTTCTGCATTAAATTAATTGAAAGTCACCTTTAGAGTGGATTAATTATGTGCATTTGCACCTTTAAAGAGCTTTTATCATGTTTGTTTGTGTGGGTTTGTCATTGGCGGTTTGGTTCGGTGTCTATCACAGGTCGAGGCGGGTGATAACAGTTCTCGTAGTCTCACAAATAAACACGAAACATCCGAGCACATGGTAATTACCTCCATTAGTTGTCACATTACCAGAGTTCTTGATGAGACGAGGAGAACAGTGTCAGGCGTAAATAAGAAATGTTGGATATGTCAGATGAATAGTAATGAAAAGAACGATTAAACCTGGACAGATGCATGCGAGACTGATGGAAAATCACTCATGAGATCTCTTTAACATCTTAATGCTTTCTCTTAGACAGCAATGAGATTAAAAGCACAGTAAATAGAGACGTGTTCTGCTTTTCAGATGTTTCGTATGAGAAAAAGACCTCAGTAATTGCTCATATTTGTCAAGATCACAAAAATATCTCTTTTTAAGCTAAAACCTTTCTCATCAAATTCAGGACCGGTTGATCTGAACTATTGACTCTTTTGTGTCTATCTTTATTTCTTTTGAGGAACTGTAGAAACATCTCGCATCCTGCTTCTCAGGTGTTTCTCATGAGAAGATCCGCATAATCTCACACATTATCTCAAAATGTCTCAAATTTTGTTCAGATTTGCCAAAGTCTACAACAAAAAGTCAGCGATCTCAAACATTTCTCATCAAATTCAGAGTCAAATGACCTAAAAAAAAATTTTGTGTGTGTGTGTGTGTGTCTGTAGAAACATCATTTCCAGCTTCTCAGATGTTTCTCATGAGAAAAAGATCCCAGTAATTTTATACATCTTTTGGAGATCTCAGATTTGCCAAGATCCCCAAGTCTGGAGTCAAAAGCCAGAAAACTCAAACATTTCTTTTGAAGAGCTTCAGTAGAAACATCTCATGTCCTCCTTCTCAGATGTTTGTCATGAAAAGAATACCCCAGGAGTCTCACTCATCGTCTTAAAATGTCTAAAATTGTGCTCAGATTTGCCAAGATCCCAAAGTCCGCAACTAAACGCACGAGTTTAATATGAAGCTAAGCTGATAGACTGCTGCTGTATTTTCATTCAGGCCCTGTTTACACTAGTGCGCTTTCTGTTTAAAATGAAAACGATGCACGTCTACACTTGCGTTTTCACTGCGTTTCAGAAACGATATCCGTCCACACTACACAACCGAACACGCATATCACATGACCGATCATGCAGGTACAACCAGCCGTTTTCTCAATGTTTTGGTCCGTTTACAACTTTACACTGAAACGCAACCCCGGAGTTTTCAAAATAAACGGTGTTTTGCAGCGAGGGTCAAAATTGCTGCAACGACAGGCGAACCGTATCAAAAGTTATGCATTTTAAAACGAAATTTAGTGTAACCGTAGACTCAAACAGATGGAGAAACGCAGCATTCCATCACTTGTTCACCAGTGGATCCTAGCAGTGAATGGGTGCCGTCAGAATGAGAGTCCAAACAGCTGATAAAAACATCACAATAATCCACACCACTCCAGTCCATCAGTTAATGTCTTCTGAAGCGAAAAGCTGTGTGTTTGTAATAAATAAATCCATTATTAAGACATTTTAACTTAAAACTGTTTCTTCTGGCCAAAATACGAGTCCATAATCCAATAATAACACTTCCTCCATTAAAAAGTCATCTCGAATGAATCAGGAGAGAAATCTGGACTGAACAAACACTGTTTACAAGTGAGAACAGTCCAGCAGTTCTAAACAAATACATGGATTTTGATGTGAGAAGACAACCGAGGATGGACTTTTTCACTGGTGAAAGCAATATTGATTATATTTGTACAGAAGTAACGGTTTAAAGTTAAAAGTGCCTTAATATGATGTATTTGTTTCTTATAAACACACAGAAAAAAGATCTGCCATGATTTATCTCAGATTCATTTTTTACATCTCAAAAATCTGCCATTTAAACAAGAGTGTGCAACCAT
>JADLZN010010360.1:0-17593 GCA_018155175.1 Sinocyclocheilus anophthalmus
TTAAAAAAAAACACTGAGTGAGCAAAACTTTGTTTAATTACCTTTATAACTAGCTATCTCACAATTTTTACATATGAATAAAAGCCTACATTATAATCTGTCATATAAATTGGTCTCTTCCATTAGAAATTAGCCTACTGATTGCCACCATTGATGGACAAATTTTTTTAATATTAAAAATATCTGTATGACATTATATTCTGCAGTTCTTCCCTGTTGTACCGAATATCTATAAATTTCAAATTATCATATCGAAGTTAGAAATTCAAATATTGTGACAAAATTAATTTTGTAGGGTGCCAGAAGTTTGTTAATTTCCAAAGGGTGCCGCAACTAAAAAAGGTTGGGAAACACTGACCTACAGCACCTGAGCAGGGAACAGCTGGACAACGACCTGAACAGGCTGATGGCCCATGATCCAACCCAGAGCCACAACCACAAAGAGCTGGCCAAGATCATCGAGGCACCAGCCCACAACCTCCTCGTCCAGACAAGGCTCAGTGAAAGGAACGTCACCCACTTGGAGCAACAAGCAGCAGCGCTAAAGCTCCAGGCTGAGGAGGCTCAGGGGAACCAGGCACATGCTCAAAATCGCTTAGACCAGCTGACCCTGGAGGCCCAGTGGCAAGCGTTGGAGAGTGGATGACAAAGACCCAGAGCTACAGGAGCAAGTGAAAAGACTCCAAGGCCCCTTCGCAGATCTCCATGTAAATACAGAGCATCAACAGTTGTTGGAAAAAGAAGCCAGGGAGGAACTGAGTGGAAAACTCCAAAAAGCTGAAGCTCTCCTAGTGAGAGCAGAGACTGAACTTAAAGACAAAGACGCCACGGCCAGGGCCTGCGAAGGCCACCTGCAAACGGCCAGAGACGAAATCCAAGCCCTGACCCACCAAAGAGACTATTTGAAAGACGAACTTGACATAGTTCAGAGAGAACTGAAATATGCATACAAGCTGCAAAGTGGAGACACACACCTCCCAGCCAAGAGATCCTAGTCCAAAAGGGGGGTGAAAGCCCCCCGTTGAAGACATCAACAGCCAGCATCCAAGATCCCCCATCAGCAGCAAGGAGGTGGGAGCCCTTCCTGAACATCCTTGCTACCAGTCATGGCATAGCTCCCAAAGACCTTGACAAGCTGGCCAGAAACATTCCCCCATTCACACCAAACCCTGCAGGAGGTTACTACATACACACTTACCTGCAGGACATTAACTTTCATTTGCAACTGTGGCCAACTGTGACCACAAAGGACAGACTGTACCTGCTTAGGATCACCTCCAGTCGTGAGGTACAAAGCTTCCTGGATCGACATCCAGAAACTGTCAGATTGGATTACCAGCAGTTACAACTAGCCTTGATCAGAGAGTTTTTTGACCCAGAGTCTGAACAAGGACTGATCATGTACCTCAAAAAGGGCCGGCAAGAAACACCATAGGCCTATTGCAACCGACTCCGGCAGGCCTACTTCAGAGCATGGAATGAGCCAGAAATTGGAGGAGGAGTTGAACTTCAGAACTCTCTTCCTCCAGAACTTGCATCCTGCAGTGGGCCACCACTTAGGGATAATGGCCTGTCCCCGGACCATGACCACACAACAGCTGTGAGACTTAGCCCATAAGGCCTACAGCAAGCAAAAGACTGCCTCTGAAAAGACTGTAAGACTTCCAACCATCTACCCAGTCTCTGATCAGCGCTCAGAGTGGACTTCAGAAGGTGCACAACACACCTTAGACAAGTCCGCACTTTCATCGGAGCAGAATAGTGTGGTCACGTCTGAGTCAGCAGAGATTCTAAGGATTCTAAAGGAACTTCTCCAGCAGAGGCTCCGCATAGAAGATGAGGTGAACAGGAAGGTACCCAGGCTGAAACAAAGCCAAACCATCTTGACACTGACCCTCAGCTAGAGAAACCAAAGGCTGAAGACAATTAGGAACCACCTGCGATTCGACCATCATGATTCAACTGACCTTCATCCAACGATGTCCCCACATGAACCTCGTTGTCCGAAAAGGGGGGAAATGTAGCGTTTGGATGCAATCAAGATATTCGATCAGGTTTTAGGCATCGTAAACATTCCATCCTCCCCTGTTATAACTAAATTACAGATGCTTGTCTAACATCCACCTCTGGTTCAAAGACTACAGCTGTAGTTTCATTTATTAAATCCCTTATTTTCACAATTGATTGCCTCTGTGTGCTTCTCACAATTCGGAGTCACTGAATGTTTGAACCCTTGCTACATATGCTAAATTACAGCTAGCACTGCATAAAAGAAGGACAGTTATTCTTCCTTGGCCAGGAAGATAATCTTTCCTAGAATTGATAAATGATTATACTGTCTGCTCGGTGGACGAACAGATTAAATAATTGTGATATTGATTCTGCTACAGTTAATTCTGAGAACTAATCTAAATAATTATAATTAATTATAACCAGTTATAATTAATCCTAGATATTTCCCTTTTGAGCTAATTTGTCACAGCTAATGAAATCCAAATGTGCTACACTAGTGGTTTAGATTAAAAAGCTATCGATGTCAAATTAATTTGATAGACATTACAGGGTAATATCAGATATATGGTGATAAAGTTATTTAGCCATTTAATCAACAATGAGCTAGCAATGAGTAAGACAGAGATTCAAAAAACAAAGCTTCATAAAACTACTATCACAGACCACTCAGCCAAACTTCCAGTTCCTCTCTGCCTCGCTGCCTATTAAAAAGAACAGCTGAACATCAGTTCACAAATAAAACATAACATGATGAAATTTCTACTTGGTTGTTAATGTACAAACCCGATTCCAAAAAAGTTGGGACACTGTACAAATTGTGAATAAAAACAGAATGCAATGATGTGGAAGTTTCAAATTTAAATTTTTTATTCAGAATACAACATAGATGAAATATCAAGTGTTTAAACTGAGAAAATTTATCATTTTAATGGAAAAATAAGTTGGTTTTAAATTTCATGGCATCAACATCTCTCAAAAAAGTTGGGACAAGGCCATGTTTACCACTGTGTGGCATCCTCTTCTTTTTATAACAGTCTGCAAACGTCTGGGGACTGAGGAGACAAGTTGCTTAAGTTTAAGAATAGGAATGTTATCCCATTCTTGTCTAATACAGGCTTCTAGTTGCTCAACTGTCTTAGGTCTTCTTTGTCGCATCTTCCTCTTTATGATGCGCCAAATGTTTTCTATGGGTGAAAGATCTGGACTGCAGCTGGCCATTTCAGTACCCGGATCCTACTACGCAGCCATGATGTTGTAATTGAAGCAGTATGTGGTCTGGCATTGTCATGTTTGAAAATGCAAGGTCTTCCCTGAAAGAGACGATGTCTGGATGGGAGCATATGTTGTTTTAGAACTTGGATATACCTTTCAGCATTGTTGGTGCCTTTCCAGATGTGTAAGCTGCTCATGCCGCATGCACTCATGCAACCCCATACCATCATAGATGCAGGCTTCTGAACTGAGCGCTGATAACAATTTGGGTTGTCCTTGTCCTCTTTAGTCCGATGACATGGCGTCCCAGTTTTCCAAAAGAACTTCAAATTTTGATTCGTCTGACCACAGAACAGTTTTCCCACTTTGCCACAGTCCATTTTAAATGAGCCGTGGCCCAGAGAAAACGCCTGCGCTTCTGGATCATGTTTAGATATGCTTCTTTTTTGACCTATAGAGTTTTTTTTTTTCAAAAAACAAAAAAAAGGGCGGAATTTTTTTAAAGGCCGGCAACAGCGAACGGCACGGTGGATTGTGTTCACCGACAATTTTTCTGGAAGTATTCCTGAGCCCATGTTGTGATTTCCATTACAGTAGCATTCTTGTATGTGATGCAGTGCCGTCTAAGGTCCCGAAGATCACGGGCATCCAGTATGTTTTTCCGGCCTTGACCCTTACGCACATAGATTGTTCCAGATTCTCTGAATCTTGGATGATATTATGCACTGTAGATGATGATAATTTCAAACTCTTTGCAATTTTTCTCTGAAAACTCCTTTCTGATATTGCTCCACTATTTTTCTCCGCAGTATTGGGGGAATTGGTGATCCTCTGCCATCTTGACTTCTGACAGACACTGCCACTCTGAGAGGCTCTTTTTATACCCAATTATGTCATGTCATGCCAATTGACCTAATAAGTTGCAAAATTGGTCCTCCAGCTGTTCCTTATATGTACATTAACTTTTCCGGCCTCTTATTGCTACCTGTCCCAACTTTTTTGGAATATTTGGCATGACATTTCAAAATGTCTCACTTTCAACATTTGATATGTTATCTATTCTATTGTAAATAAAATATAAGTTTATGAGATTTGTAAATTATTCCATTCCTTTTTTACTCCCAATTTGTACAGTGTCCCAACTATTTTGGAATCGGGTTTGTATATCCACTAGAATAGAACTGTAATTTTTTTGCGTGTATTATTTTTATTTATTTTTTTACCAGGAAATTGTGACAACATTAAGTATAACTAAGACATGAAATTACTTGGGCTGTCAAGCGATTACAATTTTTAATATAATAACATGATCTGGTGATTAATTAATCCTAAATTAATCACACATCAAATTTGACTAAGAAATTGTCCCCAAAAGAAAATGCTGTTATTATTGTGTTAAATGAGAAAAGCAAATAGACATTACAAAAATAAATATTTATTTGATTCAACATAGAATTTATTACACACACTTTTAGGCTACCATGCCATGTTTTTTTTCCCCCTAGAATAGTTCATCTGAATTGATCTTTAGTATTTACAGTTATTTTAATTTACTGCCGCTCAGATGTGGCTATTATGCATTTCCAAACGCAATTATATTGACCAAATAATTACATGAGATTAATGTTTTAAATGGGTATTTAATATTTCACCTTAACTATACCAATATGGGATATTCACAGCCAAATGAAATTCTGTCATCATTTATCCTCCTCGTGCTTTTAAACTATATTCAAACTGTATGTACTGAATTGTCTTCTGTGAGCGATAAAAGAAATTTGCAGTATTCTTTTTATTTTACATTTCTTTATTTATTTTGTTCATACAGTTGAAGTCCAATGGTGACCAAACAGTTCGGTATTTTCAAAATATCTTCTTTTATGTTTCACAAAAGAGAGAAAGTCATACAGGCTGGAAACGACATGAAGGTGATTAACTTACGAATTATCTCTCTCTCTTATCTTTTTTCCTCCTCTCTCCTTTCTCTCATCTCTCTCTCCTCTTATTAATATGTAAATCTGAAAATATTTTTAATGAAATTATACTCTGAATAAGAAACTAAAACTGCCAGTAGGTGGTGGTAAATGTCTTGATTAATGTGTCATTTATTTGTTCAATGACTGAATGGCTCTCGCTGCAGGCTTCTGCTTGCATTCAGCACCTCTTAATATGAGCTTGAGAGCCCATCCAGTTGGCACATGACATACATTAGTTTATGTATTATTGAATATGAATTTACAATGGACATTAGTACATTTACAAAATTAACCTTAATAAATATTTAAAATAAAATTTTTCATTGTTAGTTCATTATATCAAATGCATAACTATAACTGACTCTCAAAGTGAGACAGAAGTACTCCTAAAAAGCAGGGTCTAATGCAAAAAAAAGATATTCTCAAATAAATAATACACAATGAACAACAACAAGGAACAAAAAAAAGAAATAGCAATCAAAATCCAAAGCATTAAAGATCTGAGTCCAAGTAAGACCACTACCAAAAAATCAGACAAAGACACTTGGGCTGTCTGTGCATTAGACACTATGTTAAGACCGACCGTAATAACTAATTGACACTAGCTTTGGTCAAGGACCATTGAGTTAATTTTTTTTCAGATTCAAATTAGACCAATCTATTTTTTTAACCTGAATGTTATGTAACCGACCAACTAAGGTGGAGCCAGGAGAGGTAGAGACCCAGGCAGAGCCAAATACCCAGGGTGACACTGCTGGTCTGGAGGGCTGAGGCGGAGCCACAAGCTTGCAGGACAGTGGTGTAGTCAGACCGAGCAAGGACAAAAGAGGAGCTGGAGGGAATGGAGAGCTCAGTGGAGCTGAAGGGGTGGAGGGCTAAGGCGCCTGTGTTGAAAACAGGGTTATACCTAACCAAGGCTGAGCTGGAGGGATGAGGGCAGGTTGAGGTGAAGTCCTTTGCTCAGAGCCTTGAGGTGGAGCAGGGGGATCTGAGCACCTTGGTCAAGCTGTGAACCTGGCAGTCGGAGGCAGATGGGAGTCGGAGGGAGAGCTTGATCAAGCCAGCGGGGAAAGAGAACCCGAGGTGCTGGACAGGACCAGAAAAAATTACTGGGGACTAGCAGATTCTCTGGGTGAAGATGAGAGAGTGTGGGAACTGGATGGAGCCAGTGGAGACGAGGGAGCTTGGAGTCTGGATGGAACCAGCAGAGTTGAAGGAGCTTGGTGGCTGGACAGGAACAGTGGAGACAAAGAAGCTTGGAGGCTGGATGGGTCAAGTGTGAGAGGAAGGACCAAGAAGCTTCATGGCATGGAAAAGGATGGGAACTGGCTTGGTGTCATCCAGGTTGATCAGCCACTCTGCCATAACTGGTTTCAAAGGATCTAGGTCAGTGAGCTGATCTATGGTAACCAGCTGCACGGCCAGTCTGTAGGAGACAATATTTGGTGGTGAGTGTGAAAAACCCTGCTAAGTAAATTACTTAGTCTGCCATTTTGTACAGACTCTCAGGGCAAGACGGTATAGAACTCAAAAGGAGAGTCTAATGCAAAACAAAAACATGAGGAACAACAACGAGGAACAAGAAAGAGAAAGCAGGCAAAGGCCAAAGTAGTGAAGGTCTGCATTCAAGCAAGTCCACATACAACAAAGATAGCAGACAAAGCCTGCTAATAATGACTGCTAATAACATTTTAAATATAGTGACTGGTTATAGTAGAGTCAAAGGTTTTCAGGACATTATTTAATCTAAAAGTAGTTAGATAGGGCACAATTGAATGGATTGGAATGGAGATCTTTGTGTTTTTTAAAGAAATATTTTTAAAACGGTCTTAAAAATGTACCACTCATGGCACAAGACGATGACACTTTACAACTAATTAAAAACAATGTTTTTATAGGTCCAAAATAACATTTGCAACAACATTTTTATTAAATATTTTGACATATTTCAACACTTTTGATATTCTCTGTGTTTCACTACTTCTGGATGTCCAGCATGTGCCTTTTGTAACCATGATTAATTTGTATTATTAGATTCGTAAGAGAAGCTTAGTCAAAATTATGATTATTTTGAAATCTTTAGGATATTATTTAAAAAGGATATTAAGTTATAAGAATGTTGCCCGTGTCTTTCACTTTAAGGAAATGCTTGGAGGCACAGTGAAATTAAAGTATTTGCTGTTGTTTGATTCAAAAGAATCAAGTTTCGCGTATATGCCTTCTACACAGTTTAAATCATGTAAATAGAGTTAGTGGCATCTTTACAGTTTTCGCAGTCAGCAGTTTTGTTCCCCAGTCTATTTTTTTGTAGACTCTTTAAACATAAATGTAACTGTAAAATCTTTCTTGTTTAACAAAACAATTATTGTAATAAGCTGTGTCCCATTTGTATCATTAGACATTCAAGTTGAATAAGTTGAAACTTGTTGAAACTTAATAGTATAATCCAGCAATTTCTCTCTCTCAGAAAAAAAAAATCCCGTCATCACTGGAGTAGGATAGGTCGCAAAGGATCCATCTGTTGTATAGTTTGTAGCGAATCAGCTCATGGGGAAATATGAATAATTTACCATAACTAGTTATAATTAACTATTAATATTTTAGATACACTGTAGATATTTAGCTGACCACTCAAGGTCAACCGTCTTGTCAATTCTAAGAAAGTTAATTTCCTAGTTAAAGGAAATAACCTTCTTACTGTACAACTCTACACAGAGCTTGTAGCATACATCTGCATGATTAAGTGACTCAGTTATTAGCAAACAATGAACCACGTCAAGTGTGATACATATAAGACTTGATTAACTACATAAACACTTATTAAAATAGGTCGACCATATACATAAACATTAAACTGGTCTAACTACACAACACTCACACACACAACCACACACATACAGTTTGTATAGGAAAGGGTTAAAGCTTAACGCAGTTAGAATAAGAAGAGGAGAATAAGGATATTGGAAAACCATGGAACCATTTCCATATTCAACAGATTTACAGCGTGAAGGGAACATCAGATTCTTAGTTCAAAGACACCTTTGTAAAAAAGTGCAAATGATACCTAATGTATCACTTAATAAGACTAAGTTTGAATACTTGAACGTCTCATCTGTCTGAAAGAAAGGCTTGATGCAGTCTGAAGGTCCCAGTTGATCTTTGCTGAAGTTGGTTGATGAGAAAGAACCAGTTTGAGTCAGAGAATCGTGGTGAATGGAAAAGTCAAGGCCGAAGCCTAGCACGAACTTAGCGGGTTGCAGAAGCATTCTAACTCATGTCTTCATCTTAGAATCTAACAGAACCACCGACTCTGGGAGGGTCACATGGTGTGATGCCTTTGAGGTCGGAGAAGATCCCCGCCTCTCAAGATAGGCTTGTCCAATGAGAAAGGCCGGTATCCCAAGTGGGAGTTTTGAGATACTGGGAGTTTTTATGACCCTTTGTGTGAAAGCATAGTAATTTGCATATGGAACTTCAATCGAAATTAATAAAGATTCTCAGGACACTAATATATACTGCCTATGTACCAACATATAATATACAACCTTGTTTAGATCATCAGAAGGCGAATTCATAGATACTAAACATGGTAGGATTACATATAGGCAATATGACAGGAATGAGTGTTTCCATCATAAACCTGCATAAAACAGGCAAAGACAACAGTACACACTGAGCTGAAGGGATTTATGGTGTTAATTCAAAGAAAAGTTTTTTCCTATAAATTCTTAGTAGAAAAGTCCAAGTTTACTGTGCATTTGTGCCTTTCTTATGAGGAAAATGAGGGAGTTTCTCTGCTCGCATTCCTTTAGGCAATAAAACCAGTAATATCAGCATTGGTTGCCATGGAACCAAAGGCCTGTTCTGCCCCCTGGGTGTTACAAACAACGAAAAAGAATTAGGGGGAAGGGTCCATAGGTCCATAGGCTTGTTAACTGAGGGGTGTTACAGAGTATTTGTTAAATATAGCTAACAAAATATTTATTGTGTGTTTGATTGGTCCAGACGATACAAATTCCCCCTTTTCGGGCATTGTAGTCCGTAATATAGACAACAACAAGTGATGTCAAAGGTGCAGAACAATCAGACACGCACCTGCCACTCACGGCTGGGAGAAAGTGGTGGCTTCTCTGGCTATTGTTGCCTCCAGTAGTGGTTGTGGTGCCATGGTGGATGCTCTCAGGTGGTGCGCTGTGGTGATGTAGACTGTAACAAGGTGTGGGTCTTCGAGCTTATGCAGCAGGTGTAAAGGCTGTGTCACCTGTCATCCTAGTGATAATGCCAGGAGAGCAGCAGGTGGTTGTTAGCACTCTGCTTTGCTCAACGTCACTAGAAATCAGATGTTTGCGGTGTCGCTTTGCTCTGGTGGCGGCACCGACTTCAGCTTGCCTGAGTTGTGTTGGTATCGGAGTGCGCAGTTGTTTTTTTTCTTTTTTTTCCTTTCCCCTTTTTTTTGTTTTTGTTTTTTTTCTTATTTCGTCCTATGGGCCCATTGCTCCATCCAACGTTGTCTGGCTGCTTCTGGGGTGTAGACTGGTTTTAACCTCGGGGTCGACGGTGGCGCCGGCGCCCCAAGGGCATGTTTTACTGATAAGAGCAAAAATAACTTAAAATGCTCGTTCATTTTTGTTTGTACACATAAGAGTAATACACCATTCGAATCTGTAAAGGGTCTACTTATATTGTACACTCACAATATCAACAAAACATTGTGCTTTTGCAAAATAAAGAAAATAAACAGGGTGTGCTTTTAGCCGTCTCATTCTCCGCGCACATCTGTTTGAAACGCGTCACTAAAATGAACTGAAACTCAGCGAATATTTGACACACACACATGAGAGACATATCTATAGAAAGCTTAACATGTCTACTTTTAAACGAAGTCATGACGAAAACAAATATTATGTGACAAAGTAATCAGTATGAAACCAACGCGATGTCAAGTCTTGGCCGTCGCCCTCATTATCGCTAATGTGACCGCGCCCACGCGCCGATCGCGCTTTTGTTATTACAATCATCCACGTGAAACACGCGCATGTAAACGCCCACATCACAGCAAACACAGCAGCAAGACCTTTCCCTCAAGTTCATCTCGGCTACTTCGCTTCTGGAAGAAGACGCGCTGAGAGGAATAAGCTTTGGATTTTCCTCAGAAGAACGCGCCGCTGTGATATTCAGTGGAGGATATAGTAAGTCTTTTTTTATTTGCCTACTTGCATTAGTTGATATTGTGTTACTGTGACATAACTTGTACATATTTTACTAGTTACTTTTTCCAAACCATGATTCCTGACTAAATGTACAATCAAGTGAAACATTATGAAGATTCATTCACTGCATATGTCTCACAACGCCAGGAAGTTTTTTTGTATGTTCTATAAAATAGACAGCAACGATATAAAAGTAATGTGAGTTATAATGTTAATATGTTGAATGTTTTATACTCAGTCATTGGTGTTCGCGATCGTCTGATGTGTAAACGTATCAAGTAAGCTGTAAATAAGTAATGCATCGACAGAAATATACGCGCGTCCTTTCTTATCAGTGATGCAATTTATTTATCAGCTATGCATCTTCTGGTAATTGCTAACAACTATTTAAATTTTCGTTTAGGACTGTGGCTGAAAAAAGGGTCCTAATAGGCCTTTTTGGGTAGGAATAAAAGGAAAGTAAATAAATAAAGTAAATAAAAAAATTTATAAAAATCAATTTAGCTGAATTGGTACATTTGTGCTAAAAAAATGTAAATAAATGCAATAAAATAAAAAAAAAGGTATAATAAAGTCAAAACAAAAAATAAACAATAACACAAGTAAAACCAAAGTATGTAGAGAGAGAGAGAGAGAGAGAGAGATTTGAAAGTTACACTTTACATCGGATGCTAACAGCTAGCAGTTGAGGTAAAGGGCTTAGCTTAAATGCCTGTGCGGCTGCTAAAGATTTAGCGTTGGCTACACGCAGTTCTTTGTTTACACAAAGGTCTGTGAAGTGGGTGCTGTTGTCAGATTAACCGGAAGAGTCTGCTCACACTTCCGGGGTCACGTGTTTCTAGGAGACCAATGCAAGCTCACATCAGGTGCAAGTGGAGCAGAACTTGCGCTGCTGTGAGCATGCATGGGAAACTCATGCGGGGCATAACAGTCAGTTATGACATGTCCCATACAAATTCATTCATTAATCAAAACAGCACATTCACTTCACAGGCAATGGTGGATTCGTAGTTAGCTACGCTAGAATAAACCATTAATTTTACGTAAATGTTTCACATGAGCGAGTCAAAATGAAATACAATGATACGTAACACTTAATAAGGCCTTAAATTAGTGAAATGAAGAGCATCGCTCAGATCACCTACACAGTGCTGAAAAAGGGGATTTGTTCGCCCAAGATCAGACCGATTCATTCTGGTGGGTGGGCGGCGGGCTTAGCCGGGCGTGGTGGGGGCGAGACCATTTATATGAGCTGATAATCTGAGATTGCGTCGTCAGAAAAAAGACTTATGGACTCTACTAACAACAGAAAAATTAGGATTTCTTCGCTAAAATCAGGTTAGTTTCAAATCGTACGATTTAAACACATTATAGCACTGAAAACTTTCTACTGCTTGTAGGAAGGCACATTCAAGCTATAGTTTTATCTGATTTTGATCAGAAGCTGGTATGCGCATGGATAAGAAGTTACTAAAACTTATGAGACAGACAAATAAGATTGATTACTGGGTCTGCTTGCAAAGCAAATGTTTACAAAACCACACTGTTCTAAATTAATGCTAGTACTGCATAAAGTAGGAAAATTATTATTTTCCTGGCCATGTGACTGCTGGGATTTTTCTGGCTAGCTTGTCAAGGTCTCTGGGGTCACATCATGCGCTGCTGCAGGGATGCTTGGAAGGGACCCCCTCCTCTCTGTGGTTGCTGGAGGTATTATAGTTCTGTCTGCTGAGTTGTTAAGCAGAAAGTGTTGGCTCCCCCCCTTCGTAGCTTCGTGCACCTGAGGAAGTTTTGCACTGCTGAGTGAGGATGCAGGAGTAGGGAGTTTCTCCCACTGTGTTTCCTTTTGCAGCCTATAAGAATACCTGAGTTCTCTTTGGACCATGTCAAATTCGTCTTGAGTGTTGTTCAGCTGCTGGACCAGAGTCTCTTGAAGTCTATCAATTTACTCCTGTAACTCCATTCTGCTGGGGTCCTTTTGGGATAACGCCGTGATCTGTTGCTTGAGATGACAGAATGCTAAGGTTTGTGTCAGCATATGTTTGCTGAAAAGGGCATAAAAAGGGTTTTGATTGATGACTTAAGACTAATCTTATTGTCAAATTATCACTCAGAAATTACTGACGGTTCCCCAAACAGGCTCAAACTCTGAGGGATGAAGGAGAAAAGGGAAAAGCAGAAAGAAAAAGGAGAGCATTTCTATTCAGATTATGCTTATTGTTTGGTGCTCAGGACGATAGTTATGCCCTAGTATTTGTCTAGATGACTTGTGTAACAGGGTCATAAAATTAGGGCACATGTTGAAAATAAACAAATCAAAAATAAAAGTGTCTCTGGTTTATTTTGAGGTTCAGAGAGATCATCAAATCAAAGTGGAACAAAAGGGGCATAACATGTAAATGAATTTAAAATTAGCTGACTTCTATTATTAAAAAAGGGTAATCAATCTGATATTAGGAACAAACAGTAGCACTCGTGATTAACTGATTTGAGTTGGGCAACACACCATGTCTGGTCACAACTGCTGCGTGTTCAGCTCCCATGCCTAGACCATGCCATGTGTGTGCCCCGCCCTCCGTAGCGCGTTATTCACTGTGCCACTAAAAACACCCAATAACTTAATGATTCTTCTCTAGATAGACAGTTAAAATGTAATTAAATTTAGATTTAATTAATTAGTAACTGAGCAATAGCATTCAGGAAGGATACATCTAAGATAGTTAAATTGCTGGCTGAATTGAAGATACTAATAATAAAAAGAAGGACAAGAATAGTGAAAAAATCAGAAACCGGGATTAGGTAAGTTCAAATATTCCCACTGCATACACACATGTTGTATTTAAAAGCTTCAATTAAAGAGTGCTAACCCCTAATTGTTAAAGCTATTTGGTAGCTTAGCCTTAGATTAAACTATGCTAAGTTGTGTTTGCTTAGCTGCTTCAGGTGGTTTGTTTACAACATGGTGTCGGGTGTGCTATGTGAAGTTAGCGCTTCCTGTGACAAGTTGTTGTCATGGTAACCAATGCATGCCAGTGCAATTCAAACAGTTTAGTGTCTGCCTATTTCAAAGAAGTTGCCCACAGTTTTAAAACGTGGTGCTTTCAGTCCTTCAAGACTTGTTGTATTAAATAAGCATTTCTGTGAGTGCTTCTCTAATTTAACATTAAACTTCTTGCACTTGTTTAAAGAAAAACAAAACGGGTTTACTGTAAGTTAAAAACGGTGGGCTGAGGGGGATGGGGAGGAAGTACGGTTTTAAACATATATGTAGTTATGTGTGCCTCACACATGAATACTAAAGTACAGTATTACACCTTTAATTTCACTCAGCGAGTGAAACACAGTAATGACCACCAGATTACTAGGCTTGTATATATACCGTCAAAGTGTAGATGAATTGCTTCAATCTAATTATAAACTATAAGGCCTTTATGCTGTAGAAAGAGGAGCAACACTCAAATCTACCTTGATATAACTGTACTGAGATTTCTTCTTCAAAGAAACAATTTAAACAATACTGCAATTTTGTGATATCTTCACTAAAGCATATTACATTATGATACAGTTTGGACATGCCGCTGAGCTGAAATTCAGACTTATGCTTTGTCAGAACAGATTTATGCTTTAATACTGAAATTAGGGTTTCTTTGCTAAAATCAGATTAACCTTACACTGATACCATTAAGCATGAAATACATAAAGACTCTTTCAATCATAATAGAGGTACCAATTCAAGCCCCTACTTTATCTGCATTTAAACAAGCCAGCAAATAGGGACACAACAGCGTATCTCAAGTCACGCCCTATTCTAACCTGGACTATCAAGCACACTTTTAGGTTGACAGTGTTTAAACTCATAAAACATAGTTTATCATGCCCGATTCTCCACCATTATATGTAGCGAATCAGCTCAAAGGGGAAATATGATTATTTAATCATAACTAGTTATAATTAATTATAAATATTTAGATCCGCTGTAGATATTTACTTGACCTCTCAGGGTCAACTGTCTGTCAATTCTAAGAACGTTAATTTCCTGGTTAAGGGAAATAACTTTCTTACTGTACAATTCTACACCGAGCTTGTAGCATAAATCTGCATGATTAAGTGACTCCAGTTATGAGCAAACAATGAACCACGTCAAGAGTGATACAAGTAAGGTTTTATTAACTACATAAAAACTTAAACTAGTCTAACATATTACATAACACAAAATGGTTCTAACATAACATAACAAACACAACACACACACACACACACACAGGTTGTATAGGAAAGGGTTAAAGCTTAACGCAGTAAAGAGAAGAGAAATAATAATATGAAACTATGGTACCATTTGCATATTCAGCAGATCTACAGCCTGAAGGAAACATCAGATTCTTAGTTCAAACACACCTTTGTAAAAAGGTGCAAATGATACCTAATGTATCAATTAATAAGACTAAGTTTGAATACTTGCACGTCTCATCTGTCTAAAAGAGAGACTTGATGCAAACTGAAGGCTCAAGTTTATCTTTGCTGAAGTTGGTTGATGAAAAAGAAACAGTTTGAGGCAGAGAATCTTGGTGAATGGGAAAAGGTCAAGAGCCGAAGCCTGGCTCACGTACTTAGGGGGTTGCAGAGATTCTAGCATGTCGTCATATTTTAGAACATCTGATCGAACCACCGACTTGGGCGGGTCCCTGGTGTGAGGCCTTTAAGGTCGGAGAAGATTCCCGCCTCTCAAGATGGGCTTGTCCAATGAGAAAGGCCCGAATCACAAGTGGGAGTTTGGACATACTGGGGAATTTTATGACTCTTTGTCTCTAAGCATGGCAATTTGCAAATGGAACTTGAATCGAAATTACTAAAGATTCTAAGGACACTAATATATTGCCTATGTACCAACAAATAATATCACGCTCGTTTAGAGCATCAGAAGAGTAAGGAATTGCCGCTTTCATTTATTGAAAATTATGTGACAATATATTTACTTATATATCATAATATTATGTAATTTTATGTTCAGTAATACACTTTATAATATATGTACATGTGATAAGATATGGTACTGCATGTGTAAAAATATATTGAACATGCAGTGTATGCAAACATATGGAAATATATGTTTCTTATATTTAACAATCATTTATGATATACGTGTTTCATGTTTTAAAATATTGCTAGTTTACAATAGCATAACCATTATTTCAAACATGGAATACAGTGAGAGCGGTCCAAATAATACTCGTAGCTCTTCTAGGAGGTTACACTGTAATGTAGACAGTAGAGTAAACGGTGTTTTTCACCTGTGCTCTTATCCAAATGTCCAGATGACTGCAGAAACAGTATATCTGCTGAGGCCGGGCCTCTCTCAGTGTTTAAACATGGCTGCAAGGCTGCTCGATTCACATTTGACAAACATGGCCCTGTTCTTCTTTGTCCATGTGGTCCTCCAGGTCTACCTCTAACTCTTCTTGGAAAGCAGTGCCTTGAAATGGCAAAGAAGTGCCAGCATGATATAATGCTGTGTTTAATGTAGTGAAGTGTATTTAGTGTGAGGCTGAGCATGGCAGATTTGGACCGAGGCTTTGCTTCTCGAGTGTCAGGTTTAGGTCAGGTTAGTGGGGGGAAAACACTGTAAACGAAAGTCACTATCAGTGCTAAACGTGAATATTACACTGATATCATTAACTGAATCCCTTACCATGATAAAACATACCACAAACCAGAAACAGAGGAGAATCCACCTGTAGCCGGCTGTCATAAAGGAAAAAACGGTAAAGCTGGTCAAGCTATACACACATTTAGGGACGTACTTGATGATTAATGAAACTTTGAGCCAAACACTGATGTTATTTGTTATTTTTTTCTCTTTTATTAAGAAACCTTGTGGTTTTAATATAAATGCCTATTTTATTAAAATGTTATATGTAGATACTTTATTGAATCTTTCCTAACTTTTTCCATTATTTATTGGTACAGCAATCCCAGGTGTAAGTTGAGTAACAGTTAAAACGTTTAGTGGGGACTGACTTGAAGTAATATTGCTGAAATGTATGAACTAAGGGTGATGAGAATTAAAGTTAGTGTTGAACCAGAAGTTACGAGTGACTTCAATATTCCGTTTCACTTAGACATATGCCTCAATACTGTATGCCTCTTATCACACTTGCTCATCATCTCCAGCTCGCAGCACGTTTACAGTCGGAGGAGAGCGGTTCATGTTCTGCCAAGCCCTCAAACTGAAGGACTGACATTCTACAGAAGAAGCTAACTTTCAGATTTTGACTACAGATTTTTTTCTGTGTATCAACTTTTCACCACAGATTAATTATTCAAGTCTAGTAATGTGCGCTAATGAAGTAAATAGGATCTATTTTGATTATGAGTTTCATGTGTTACCATGGCAACACTAAACCCCTTTTAGCTTAAAAATGTATGGCCATCAGTCCATATATAACATAGTGAATGTGTGAATGTGTGAATGTGTGAAGGGGGCAGGATGTCTCAGATTCTGGAGAGCATTTGATTGGACAGAAAATCTGACGAGAAGCTGAACCTAGCAAACACAAAAATGTTTACAACCTTTCACAATGTTAAACTAGTTTGTAAGTAGATAATGCTGCAGTACATTGTTTTTAAAACATTTTAGAAGGGAGGGCTTAAGCATCATAATCAAATAAAGCATCATCATTGGTCCACTAGTTCTAGAATGACAGCTCCTCCTCAGAGAAATAGACGAGAGGGGCGGTGACCGTCACTCCAACTCGCTCTTAGCTGCCAGGCTCAGTGTTCGCTTTACAGGTGAAAATGGATACTGTCAGCTGGAAAACATCTTTCCCTGAACCAGGACACCATCTAGTGTCTTCTGTCATGCTGTACGGGCATGGCCACATTACCACAGCACACCCGCGTTTCAGACCGATGAGCTTTGCGAAAAAATTACACGTTGTGTCAGAAAGGAGGGGCATAGGGAGAAAGCATATAATGTAAAGTATGGGAAAGATAATGTGTTTTTATAACCTAAAAAGCATAACACATTTATTACCCAAAATACACAAAAAATAGAATGTACTTTGTTAGACGCATGTCATATGACCCCTTTAACACAACATGTCAGTATGGGGTCCACAAGGTACTTGTGCAGTGGCACTGTTGGTGCGCTCAACACTCAAATATCTCTCCAGGGCTTTCCATAGG
>JADLZN010010360.1:22730-76110 GCA_018155175.1 Sinocyclocheilus anophthalmus
TAAAGAAATACAAAGAAAAAAAAAAAAAAAAAAGAAAGGGCGTAAGGCGCCTGCCCACAGGCATAGATAACAGAACGCAATTGGTAATAGTACGTGCACGCAATACACTCTAAGAGGGCCCAAAGGCATCCAAATCATACGCGCAGAACACGCTCAATTGTGGTGCGTCAAGCGAAGTCCTGAACAGCAGAGTACAGGTCATTACGTAAGTCCGCCTTTAGCAACGATGGGAAAGAGCGCACTAGATTTGATCCTCAATGGGAGAGGAAAACACCTCCGAACTTGGCTCTCAAGAAGCGAGATGGTGATCTTTGATAAATACGTCTTCCATGTTTTCTTGGAGAATCCCTCGAAGCAGGTGGTGCTAGTTTTGGACTGGTTGGTGGAAGAGAAGAATGTGACTGACATGCCCCCACCGAGTATCAACAGCCAGATGATACCGCACACGATACCAGCATTGCGACGGTTGCGGATGGAGAGTGAACGGAAGGGGTAAACGATAGCCAGGAAGCGATCCACACTGATGCATGTCAGGAACAGCATACTGCCGTAGATATTGGTGATGAAGGCTCCTCCAGAGATCTTACACAACGTATCACCGAATGGCCAGTGGCGTTTCACGTTATAAAAGATCTTGAAAGGAAGAGTAAACACAAACACTAAGTCTGATAAAGCTAGATTGGTCATGAAAAGCGTGGTCTCGTTACGCATTTTAATGCGACAGCAGAAGACAAACAGTGAAGCACAGTTGGTGACCAGTCCCAAAACAAATGCAACACTGTACACCACACCATACAGGTTGTACTTGAAGGAGTCATCAATGCCACAGTTCTCCATCCCAGTCTCGTTAAGAACAAGACTGGCCATGATGGCACTTGCGGTGGAAGCTGTACTTCTGTCTTCAGTTAATTCCCAACACTCGGCTCTTCGTGATCCGTCTTTCCCATCATCTCTGCACAGTTTCACAAAGCTTCATCACAAGAGGTGCTTCACAATTTCGTCTGATTGGACTAACGTGGTCCCAATCCCACTACCTTAACTCATAAGGTACGTACAGCAAGTAGGTGAGCAAGTCTGTAGGTTCCATCCCGTCAGTGGGGGCCACACATAAGACTAAATAATGTCGGGCGCTTTAGATCTGTTTCATCCTTCACCACCTGTCCTGGAGAACCCCTCACTAGACACATTCCAGTCACATATACATACAAATCCCAAGCTATGTGGCACCGCATGCAGTCCAATCAGGCGGTGACAGAACGTCATCGGTGAGATGTAGGGAACTACCAGGCAGAAGGTCTTGGCAGCGAGACCAGCTGTGTGTTATAGCAAGAGTCAAACAACAAAAAAAGATTGAAGGGGATCAAAAAGGGCAGGAAAGGTGCCAAACCCAGAACAAACAGAGTTTATGGGGCTGTGACGGGGTGAGGACACGTGTGAATAGAACCTGTGTGCTCATCCGCACGTGCAAGTAGGGGGGTGGGGGACTACTGTATACTTGTTCCATTCTCTGAATGCAGTGCCTTTTCTGACATTTCAAATGTGGACTGAAAATACAAGGAATGGGAAACCAAGAAGATGTGGCTCCACCTTTGTGTTGTCTTTAAGCTAATGTTAGTATTCCTCTGATAAATTGCTACTGTAGTGAGCACTAGTGTTGTGTGACGCAGGTCAGCAGGCGAATTTTGACTTTGGCTATCTCGCTGACACACACTATGTGAATTGGTTTTCAGGTCTATTAGAGAACTTAACAGCTTCTTAGTGATAAACGGTTCGGTCCTCCCAATGGGTTTTACGATTGTCTTGCTTGTGAAGTAGGCGCTCTTTCCTTGAGGGAAAATTTTCAGCCGAAAAAAACTTTAAATCACCACCAGTCCCCAATGCACTTCTTGGAACTTTCAGGCTGGTTTATTAGGGCAATTCTCCTGACAGTTGCCACACAGGCAACAGTTGAAGCACAAATATCTAGTCCTTCACTCCAGAGTCGCAGGGGCATTAACATCTCATCAAACCCCTTAAAGTCTATCATATGTCTAGAGACGTAAGGACTTTGAGATGAATGCTTTTCCATTGTTGATGTTTGGGTTTGAGAGACAGTTTTGGAGTCTGTGGTTGTCCTGATAAAGCTAATAACCCAGCATATTAAATACGTACACAGAGCCTTTTGTGAATGGCATGTACAAAGAGATAGGGTGTGCATAGACCAAAAGAATTGGATTTGCCCAGAACAGTGTTTGGTGCTTTATCTGTCCTTCCAAAATGTTCAGGTTCCCATATGTTGTAAAAACAAATTGCGTGACACAGATACGCCTGACCGCACTTCTTTGGTTTCTGTGTTATTAGGCCATATTTAGCTAATTCACAGAAGCAATGATGTGGCCGCAGGTGTTTTTTATTAGTTCTCGACTTGTCAATATGAACCGTGTCTTCAGAAAAGTTTCGATTGGCTATTTCACCTTTATCTGATGAAGCAGTGTTTTCTGCACGCAGCGTTCTTGCTGTTGTTTAGAGCTGTACTACTGTGGTGGAAATCGCTCTAGTTCTGACATAACATCTCCTACTACAGAATGTAATCTCCCAAATTGGATTTTTCCAATAACCTTCTGCTGGTTTCCCCCCCTTTTCCGCTCCTCATATAACCCTGTGTTTTAAATTAATATAATAATAATTTATAATTCTGACTCATCTCTTTCCTTAAAATATGGTTTAAAGGCTGAAATGTGAGCTTTATCATTTTTTGTGTGTTTATGTGAAAACTTGTATCTCAACTGTAAATCATGTTTTCTACAGTCATTTTATAGTTTAATATGTTTCCATAGACATTGCCCTACCCTGCTGTCACAACTGTGTCGGCGGGAACAACGCGGATCAAAGGAACCGTCTTTAATAGAATCCAACACACAGGCTAATACACTCAGGAAATGGCTGTTCACACAGATACATAACGTATAAACCAACAAACCCCGGCTTGCACCGACTGGTGCTTAAATACATGGGGTACGAGGATAATTGACAAGACACCCATTACAGTCCCTGAACTAAATGCAAAATCAACGGAGACAAAACTCGTTTCAGGCAGAGCACATGGAGAACCGGGGAGAGGGGGTTGGGGAGAACCTCAACCCCCCCCACCCACACACACACACACACACACACATAACAAATCCTGTTTAATCCCTGTCTATAACATAATTTTAACTTGATTCCTTATTCAAAACTTTGTATTGCCTACAATACAAGTTATTACTGCGTTGTATTTACACTTAGTACTTGATTCAGATACTTGATACTGTCCTGCATTTCAATACAACGTAGATGCATTTGCTCTGCGCTGTCTAGAGCTATGTACAGCTTTGCTAAACAGATGCAGGATAAATTATTTTTTTCCCAGCATGCATAGGTTTCCAGTTCAATGCTTGCACAGAAAAAATGCCCTGTCTAGCTGCTGCCTCAGTATAGTTTGTGTTAAGCCATTCAGTATTTCTGTTGTTTGATAAGAAATAGGTCAAATGTAGTTGCAGCTTTAGAATCTGTACTACTATAGCAGCAGATGACTATTATTCTGCTGCATGGAACTGAGGAAGTACGGTTTGACCCGGAAAGGGGCGTTTCAAGATGGCCCATGTTCAAATAAAAATTGATTGATTTTTATTTTGTTTTTCATTTTGTTTAAAAAAAATGAAAAAAAGAGAGAAAATTAAAGAAGATTTTTTTTTCATATATTTTTGTTTATTGAAATGTTTATTCACCTGTGTGGGTGGCCCTGAAATTCCCCTTTCATTTTGTTTTTTTAACACCATTTTTCATTATGAACGTTAAACTGCAAACACTCCCAAAACAAAATAATGCTAAAATAATGCTACCTGGTTTTGAACATGCAATACCATTACTAAACAGTGCTGTAAGACATAGTGAGAAGCATTTGAAATTCTGTTACAAAACCCTAATGTGGTGATTAAACTAGCTTAAATCCAGGTCAAACCAGCTTGTCACTCTCAACAGCATGGATTAGGAAAATAGCAGACATGATTGTGCCCATGCATTAATAAATTAGATGGTATTGGTATGGTACTAGTACTCTGGAAGAAATCTGGACTATTTATATTTAATCTTATAAGATTATTAATGCATTTATTTGAGGAGAATAAAGGAATATTATGTTTTGTTACTACCTGTAATGGTTGATGCAGGAAAGAAAGAAGCTGGATCTAAGTGCGAGCAGTATTTAATAACAAAACAAAAGGCAATCCAAAAGTCAGGGTAAGCAAGGCAAACACAAACACTACAACCAAGTAAAGACAATAATAGCCAGATTCGGATGATAATTGTTTCTCGTGGGTATGTAAGACATTTTTAACATTTACAGGGGTCAGTCTGTGATTTCAATGATTTTCTCCCACTACCACGTAAAAATCCCTGATCGAATGACCTACTGTTTTTTGATACCAGTACCATATCAATACCATTATTGTTTGACAAACATCAGAATCAGAATCAGAATGAGTCTTTATTGCCAGGTATGTTTACACATACGAGGAATTTGTTTTCATGACAGAAGCTCCACAGTGTAACAGAATGACAGTGACAGAACAAAAAACACAGATAATAAAAAATAGAAAAATAGAACAAGTAACTAAGGAATAAAAATATACAAATCGACAATTGTATGTACAGGTATATAACAATAGACAGTTGTATGTACAGGTATATTATGTGCAAATTGAAATATAGACTGAGTATGAGTGTTAGATAAATAAATGCATGAGTGAATAAATAGTGTGTGTTCCACAGTTATTGTCAAGTGTTCATGAGTTGGATTGCCTGAGGGAAGAAACTGTTCTTATGCCTGGCCTTTCTGGTGCTCAGTGCTCTGTAGTGCCGACCAGATGGCAACAGTTCAAAGAGGGAGTGTGCTGGATGTGAGGGGTCCAGAGTGATTCTGCCAGCCCTTTTGCTCACTCTGGACGAGTACAGTTCTTGGAGAGAAGGGAGGGTTGTACCAATGATTCGCTCAGCAGTCCGGACTACCCTCTGAAGTCTTCTGAGGTCAGATTTGGTAGCTGAGCTGAACCAGACAGTTATTGAAGTGCAGAGGACAGATTCAATAATGGCGGAGTAGAACTGTTTCAGCAGCTCCTGTGGCAGGTTGAACTTCCTCATGCTGGCGAAGGAAGTACAACCTCTGCTGGGCCTTTTTCACAATGGAGTCAATGTGAGTGTCCCACTTCAGGTCCTGAGAGATTGTGGTGCCCAGGAACCTGAATGACTCCACTGCAGTCACAGTGCTGTCCATGATGGTGAGTGGGGGGAGTGCAGAGGGGTTTCTCCTGAAGTCCACGGTCATCTCCACTGTTTTGAGCGTGTTGAGCTTCAGGTTGTTGTGACTGCACCAGACAGTCAGCTCTTTAACATCCTGTCTGTAAGTAGACTCGTCACCATCCTGAATGAGGCTGATTAGTGTGGTGTCGTCTGCCAACTTCAGGAGCTTGACAGAGGGGTCTTTAGATGTGCAGTCGTTGGAGTAGAGGGAGAAGAGCAGTGGAGAGAAAACACAACCCTGAGGAGCTCCAGTGCTGATGGTGCGGGTGTTGGATGTGAGTTTTCCCAGCCTCACTATCTGCTGCCTGTCTGTCAGGAAGCTGTTTATCCACTGACAGACGGAGGTGGGCACGGAGAGCTGAGTTAGTTTGGGCAGGAGGAGGTTTGGGATGATGGTGTTAAAGGCCGAGCTGAAGTCCACGAACAGGATCCTCACATAAGTCCCTGGTCTGTCTAGATGTTGCAGAACATAATGCAGTCCCATGTTTACTGCATCGTCCACAGACCTGTTTGCTCTGTAGGCAAACTGAAGAGGATCCAGCCAGGGTCCAGTGATGTCCTTCAGGTGGGCCAACACCAGTCTTTCAAAAGACTTCATGACCACAGAAGTTAGAGCCACAGGTCTGTATTCCCCCCCCCCCCAATTAGTCATGTAATTTTGGTTTTCTTTGGGACGGGGATGATGGTGGATCGTTTGAAGCATGAAGGGACTTCGCACAGCTCCGATGATCTGTTGAAGATCTGTGTGAAGATGGGGGCCAGCTGGTCAGCACAGGATTTCAGACAGGCTGGTGTAACACAGTCTGGGCCTGGTGCTTTTTTCCTTTTCTGCTTCCGGAAGACCTGGCACACCTCGTCTTCGCTGATCTGAATTGCATGTGTGGTGGAGAGGGGGGTTGCTGTAGGTGTGAATGGTTGTGTGGAGAGGTATTCAGGGCGGGTGTGGGGTGTTTTTTAAACCTGCAGTAGAACTCGTTCAGATCATCTGCCAGGTGTTTATTCCCCACAGTGCTGGGGGATGGTGTCTTGTAATTGGTGATTTCTTTTAGACTTTTCCACACTGATGCCGAGTCACTGGAAGAGAATTTAATCCTTATTTTTTCAGAATAATTCCTCTTTGCCACTCTGATCTCCTTTTCCAGTGTGTATTTAGCCTGTTTATACAAGACATTATCCCCCTTCCTGTGAGCATCTTCTTTGGCCTGACGGAGCTGAGTTTTGCAGTGAACCATGGTTTATCATTGTTGTAAGTTAAATGAGTCCTAGTAGGAATGCACATATCTTCACAGAAAACTGACATATGAAGTTACAGTCTCCGTGAGCTCGTCCAGATCGGTGGCAGCAGATTCACAGACTCTCCAATCAGTGAGGTCAAAACAAGCTTGTATATCCTGCTCTGCTTCATTTGTCCATCTTTTTATGGTCCTTAATACAGGTTTATCTGATTTCAGTTTTTGCCTGTAGGTCGGTATAAGATGAGCCAAGCAGTGATCAGAGAGCCCCAAATTTGCTCGTGGGACAGAGTGATATGCATTCTTTATTGTGGTGTAACAGTGATCCAATATATTACTGTCTCTGGTGGGACATGTGATGTGCTGTCTGTATTTTGGCAGTTCACGGGAGAGATTGGCTTTATTAAAGTCCCCGAGAATGATTAAAACAGAGTCCGGGTGTTGTTGTTCTGTGTCTGTGATCAGATCAGCGAGTTGTTTTAAAGCGGAGCTCACGTGTGCTTGCGAAGGAATGTACACACTGACGAGAATGAACGAACAAAACTCCCACTGCGAGTATACGGCTTGCAATTAATGAAGAGCACTTCTAGATCTGAACAGCACATCTTCTTTAACACAGTTACATCTGTACACCACCTCTCATTGATGTAAAAGCATGTCCCGCCACCGCGTGATTTCCCTGTTGATTCTGCGTCGCGATCTGCTCTGAACAGCTGAAAGCCCGGCAGACTCAACGCGCTGTGCGGAATGGCGTCTTTCAGCCAGGTTTCCGTGAAACACAGAGCAGCAGAGTTTGAAAATCCTTATTTGTCCGGGAGAGCAGAATGAGTTCGTCTGTTTTGTTGGGTAAAGAGCGGAGGTTCGCCAGATTGATGCTAGGCAACGGCGTCCTGAATCTGCGCTGTCTGAGCTTCACGAGTGTGCCGGCTCGCTTCCCCTGTCTGCGCGTCCTGAAGCGCTTGATCAGCGCCACAGCTCCCCCGACAACAATGTCCAGCAAAACATCCGAATAGTCGAAAACCGGTGAAATATCGGGTGGTGTGTACTTCCGAATGTCCAGCAATTCGTCTCTGGTGAAACTGATTGCAGGGATATAACTAAAGACAGGACAAACTAACAAAAAAACAACTGCGGAGCACGCCACGGAAGCAGCCATCAGCGTCGGCGCCATCATTCATATTATGTGGTAATTTAATTGGGCCATCCAATCCATATCTCTAAGTTTACAAGAAGAAATCAATTCCAAATTCAATGTTAAAATCCACTGCCGAACTCTGTTTGGTAACTGTTGCACAAGTGACAACAACATACTAAAGGAAGAAAGTGGCCTAACACAGACATGCACACACAGTTTAGTTTCTCAATGTGCTTTTGGTTATATTTTCATGGGATACTAATAATTTTTTTATATATAAATCATATACTTAGAACTGGGATTGTTAACCCTGCACCTGGACATCTTCCTTCCTGCAGAACTGAGTTTCAACCTGTTGCAGCACACCTGCCTGTAATAATCAAGTAACCCTGAAGCTTTGTGTTTGATAAACCTTCCCTTGCATTCCCTTACAAAGAATGAATGAAGAATGAACTCCAAGGTGGAGCTGAAGACCACCACAGCCGAACAGACAAAACTAACCCCAGCCAAACTGGCTGGTTTGAGAACATCTGGATGGGAGGCTGGCTAGAGAACCTTTGGATGGCCGGCAGATAGGCATCTGAAGTGCCGGCAAAAAGACATGTGTCTGGAGTGCCGGCTGACCGAAAGTCTGATTTCAGTAGACCTAATGAGACAAAGACAAACAGAGTTCTAGGGTGGAGAATCATCTCTTCCTCACCCTCCTCTTTTGGGGTGATGAGGCTTTAGCAATCTCTGGAATGGGCAGACATTCTGGAACAGACTCAGGAATTTTACTCACAGGAATAAACTCAGGATTTCCTTTCTCTGGAACAGATTTTAGACATGAGGACCGGAGAGTGCTAATCTTCTTCAGTGCTGACTTGACGGACATGATAGGTGGGTCAGATACATTTGCCGTCAAGTCAGCACTGTTTGAGACAGAAGAAAATCCAGAACACTTGCTGTGATAGTATTGGAAGCCACCGTTGCATAGACATGAGGATCAATATCAAGAGTTTAAGAAATTCCTCAACAATCTTCAATTGGATGACCACCTTGTTAATTGGATAGGAGCAGATTCGCTTGATTAAATGATACAAGGTCCATGGTAGCCGTTGATGGTTATGGTTTGGTCTTCTGCCACAGTAACAGAAGACGATGGCACAGAGGTGAAGTACAACTAGGTCTTTATTTGCAATATTGTCAGAAATCGAGCGATGCAAGCAGGTGAGTAAATGAGTTCATAGAATGACTTGAGACACTTAGCTGTGTGAATAAAAGTTTTTTTTTGCAGGTGCTGGCTGGTGTAGCTGAACAGACAGAAGACCATCGGAAACTGAAGACAGGATGATGACAGGTACATTTTCCAAGGTGAATAATCAAAGAAGTATCTCCGTAGGGAACAACAAGACCAGACATTGACTACGTTTGCATGGACATCAGTAATCTAATTATTTACCTTATTCTAACTATTCCACTAGTAATGATTATGGTGTTTACCTGAGGTTTTTTTTTTTTTTTGCTTTTAGGAATATGCCTTTCATGTTCCCGTTTTACATGTTATAGTACATAGTTTGATTAATGGCACACGTCATTACGTGACACCACGTGACCCATTCTGACGTCCCCTCCGGAATTTCACATATAAACATATAGCTCGTCTTCGTGATGATGCCATGTACAGTTTTGGGTGTTTCATTTTTAATTTTATGAAAGCTTCAAGTACAGTTAATTATTTGTGCGTGCATACAGACGATGGCGGTGTTGAAGCTTTTATTTGCCGTCCCCCCCCCCACACGGTTTCTCTCAAAAGTTCTACACGATGGTAATAATGTGATTAAGGTGTTTACGTGTCTATACTGCACTTCAGTAATGAGAATAAAATAGGAATACTCCACATGTCTTAATTCGATTTCTGTTTACTTCGATTATGATTTTAGCCAGATTAAGGTAATCAAAAATCTCTGTTTACATGGTAGATTCTTAATTGTGTTAAAATCAGATTATTGTTGTCCATGTTATCATACTCAATGAGGGTAGGCAAGGTACGTGCTGTCTAGTTGAGGCGATGATCAATGGCAGGTGTGGTGATGGCTGACTGAGTGCAGGTGGGAACCAGGAGGGATGCTGGGAGATGTAGTTCAGTAATAACAGGGCTGGTGACTGAAGTATTTTATATATAGGGCCCATCCGCCCTCTCTACTTGCTCAGGGTCAGGGTTATGTCTTGTGTTTCTGCAGTACTTTGAGTTGGTTTGTCTCTGTGGTTCATTGTTTGAGTTATCCTGTTATTTTGCACTGCATCTAGATCAGATTCCATTTTCTGTGAGTATAAGTTGCCATGGTTACTCATTATTTCATTAAGTCACTCATAGTCCGGTCCAAAATTTAAGGTGCGTCCCAAATCACGTACTTATGGACTATTCTATGATGTTTTGTAGTATAAATAGTGTGAGTAGTGTGTTCACGCTGAAAATTCCAAAAAGAAAAATTGCACTTTAAATACCCGGATGATGCATTTAAATAAATAACCGAAACAACGAAGTGTGGAATATTGGACACTTCATGCACTCAACTGTCACAGCTTTAATTACATAGCGAAGGGGGAGGGGCTATCAGACTCTGATTATGATTGACAAAATAACCTTATATAATTAATGCACTACATGGTTGAGTACATAGTGCATAGTGTATAGTGTGTCATTTAGGATGCAGCTATGGTTGTTCTGTTTGTGTTTTACAGTGATTTGTTTTAAATTCCTGTTAATTAAGTTCGACTCTGCTTGTGACAGGTCTAAAATTGGAAAAAGCATTTTTTCTTTTTTTTTTTCTTTATTCAGTTGACCTCCCCATGACCGTAACTCTAGAAGTTTAAAAGATCTTTTAATATTCTTTTAGATTTTGATTTTTAACTAACTTTGTTTTTGGCATTCCTATTTTAAAGGTTTGATGTATGGTTCAATTAGAGGGATATTAGGTTCTCAATATGCCTCCAAGAGTAAATTATATTGTACACATTTTCAGTGGTCAGAATAAAAACAAAACAAATATGGGTCACTTTACATACAGTACATCTGATACAGTTTATTTTAAAGAGGAGCAGCTGCGGAACAAATAATGATGAAACTAGAAATGTATCTTGTTTCGCTCTATCAAAGTAACTGCATAGAACACACACAACACACACATTATATATATATTAATAAACAGTATGGAATGAGGCAATACCATTTATATTGATATACAGTAGTTTGATATGAGCGCATCTGAAAAACAGCGGAGAACACCGAGTGAGCTGCTGTGGGGAAAGTGCATAATCCAATTTGTCCTAAACATGAGACATGCTTTATATTAAGGGCTTTAAATACTTGTAACATATAGTTAGCACGTATAGTTTAAAGCATAGATGCTCTAAACATAGATATTAAAATATCTTTAATACTTCCAAAATTACAGGCATGCAAACGTAGGAAAAATAATATTTTGTCACTCAGACTGGTGTGTTCAATGCAAAAGGTAATGAGATATGTCCACTTCACATTTTCACAAAAGGAAATGAGATACATTTATAGTTGCACCATTATTTGTTCTTCAGACATTGCTTATTAAAAGTAAAAAACTATCAGCCATATGCAAAGTGACATTTGGGTTTTGACCACTGAAAATGTGTACAATTTTAAAAGATGGAAATGAAACTTTTAGGGCATTAAAACTTATATCAGTAGAAAAGTGTTTTAAGAACAACAATCTGTCCCCATTGGCATAAACTGCAACAAAGATTACTGAAGTCAACAGATTTTACTAGTAGACCTTCCACTCTCCGTGTAAAAATAATATAATGATGCTGCCTTATTTTTAAAGTAATTTATACCCCCTATTCATTTGGCTCCAATCTCAGTTGAAATGGACATTTTGACCTCCTCTACAAAATGTACAATACCTACATATATGTAAATGTTATGACATTTAATATTTTGGCTTTCTTATTCAGTTATGTATTTCTTTCACCAGGCAAGGAAAAAAATCAAAATCAAAATGGGTAAGACTTTACATTAAGGGTTTATAAAGGTGTTAATTAATTACTAATAACATTCACAAATGCATTATAAATCATTGATAAGCAGTTATAAATGCATGAATAAAAAGGATGATTTTAATGCAATACCTGCCAAATAGTGAGCCATTTTTAACTCACATGTTATAAATGAATAAATACATTCATATTTATTTCACTGAAAACCAGATTCCTGATTAATTTCATGATGCATCTGAGGTGACATGGCAAGCTATGTTTTTCAAGTGTTTAAATGCGTAATCAGTGTGCTAGTTCAATGAATCAGTATTTGTGTTAGCATGCAATACTCAAGTTACAGTAGGCTTTACCATTATATCAAAAATAATTATTGATTGTTTATTAATATGTTCATTTTTATTAACAGTACGTTCAGGCATTGATTTAATGATAATTACAAAACTGATAAATTAGATAAAATGGTAACTTAAGTAAATTTAAGTGCCTTTATTTAGCTTGTATTTACCAAATATTCCCAAATAAAAAAATGTGGTTCTTCAAGTTGTTTACTGATATATTGCAACAACAATGAAATATATCACCAGAAATTTAAATAAATAACTAAATAAATGTGTGCACGTTAATAATTAAATGATTTGTGTGTCCACTGTACATTAAGGTGCACTTTCAAATGTTATTAATGTTTGCATCTCATGAATAAAGGGTTGATCGTGCACAAGGTTTACAGGTAACCTTATGTATTGGAATTTAATTTTTCATTTGAAGTTATGGTTGAAGATTGGTCATTAAGTTATTATTTATTTATTTGTCAAAATAAAGTCTGATAATTTCATTAATAAACGAGAAACCAGGTGTTGTAAATGAGTTATCAGTCATTAATAAGTCCTTTACATAGGGAACCTTAATGTAAAATTATCGTTAGTCTGCAAATTTACAATAAGAGAATATGTTAATGCAAATAAACAACATGCATATTTCAAAACCTATGATGAATAAAACTATTAAACTGTTAACATTAATGGTTTTATATAGGCTACCTGTCTGACGGATATTTATTTACACACACTAACAAAAAGACTGATCATTGATCACTGATACTTCTCACAGCAAACATCTGATCTGAAGCGTTTATTTCCGAATACTTCCAATATATTTTATTTTATTTTATTTTTTTATTAATGTGGAACGCGACAGCAACAAACACATCAAATGTACACAGGCTGCTGAGCTTCACAAAACAAAGAAATGTGTATAAAACGTACCTGTTTGCCAGAATCCAAGAATCTGTGTCCTAGAGCAGTGTGTGGCTGGAGGCGCTGCATACTGTGAGCGCGCTGAGAGAGCTGTGCTTTAACTCTGCACTTACTCAACTCTACAAGCTGCCCCACTTCGTTTCGCTCTCGCTTTTTCTTTTTGTGACTTACTACTTCACTTGGCATTATGCAGTTTTTTTTTTTTTTCCGTGTCATGAAAAAAATTAAAATATTGTCTTTTTTTTCTGCATAACAGTAGAATGTGCGACATCATAATTCTCAAAATATCTAGTTTTCCCCTGCAGAAATAAAGCATAAGTTTTGGAAAGGTCCATGATTTTTAGATTTTAGAGGTGAAAGTATCCCTTTAAATTTCCTTTGATCAGTTTAGTTTGTTAGTAAGTAAATAAATCTAATAATAATTAACATAACATAATAATAATTAGGATTATTATTATTACACATTCTGATAATGAATGTTAACATGCCATGTATTATTAATAATTAATGGACTAGATATATCCATGCCTCTACTGGGTTGGTGGGGGGTTATATAAAGGGTTAGTACTATTATTTAGCAAGGATGATTTAAATTGTTCAAAAGTGATGATAAAGACATTAATGAAGTTATAAAAGATTCTATTTCAGATAAATGCTTTTCTTCTGAACTTTCTGTTCATAAAGAAACCTGAAAAAAGTCTACTCTTTTTTTTCAACATAATATACTATATATATATATATATATATTATATACAGTATATAATAAAAAAATTTCGCAGCAATTCAGCATATTAGAATGATTTCCAAAGTATCATGTGACTGGAGTAATGATGCTAAACATTAAACTATGATCACAGCAATAAATTACATTTTAAAATGGTCACACCCATGGACGGGACATTCTAAAACGCTTAACATGAAAAAACCTTACGTGAAAACATACCTAAACACCGACAGGGAAACACACATTTCTGTCAAACCTTACTTGTAATAAACACTTTCTGCTGTCAAAAGAACGAGCTCTTATTCAGCGTATAATGTGAATGATATCATGTTAAGCGTTCTCCCCCATCGAAGGCCATTATAAGCAAACAGCTTAAACCACAGAAATGTGGTTTCCCTGGTCGTTGTTTCATATGTTAAGCCACGTTAAGCGTTTTTCACGTTAAGCGTTTTAGAATGTCCCCATGGACGTTTTGTTCTGTTTTCTTCCCCCATGTGCTCTGCGTGACCTAGTTTTCCGTCTATGTCTGATAATTGTCATTTGGTTCAGGTGTGTCTTGTTAATTATCTTCAGTCTGTCCTGTGTACCCTCGTCCCTATGTGTGCAGCCTGTCCGTCCTGTGTTTGTCCTATTGTGGATTATTAAAGACTATTTGCATCTAGCTTCGCTGCCTTCGTGCGTGTATCTCACTGTAGATGAGCGTGTATCTAAATAGTAAAGATATTTCACAACATTACTGCTTTTGCTGTATTCTGGATGAAATAAATGCATGCTTGGTGAGCAGAAGAGACTTCTTTAAAATACATTAAAAATCTTACTGTTCAAAAACTGTTGACTGGTAGTGTATATGTTCATTATATTTTACTTAACCTGTTAGTGACGTCTTAATTAGTGTGTTTAAATAAATCTGCGATGAAAACAAAATATAAAGATAATTTTATAATTATATTTACCCGTTATTTAAAAACTGCCTTATGTGCAGTTACTTTTGTTTTTTTTTTTTTGTTTGTTTGTTTTTTGAGTGAGCTTATTGTACCTTGATTGATGCCTTTAAATTTTTCAACCTTACTACCAATATCAGCACACTTCATTTATGAGCCACATCTGTTTTTATAATTTTGCTCACTTCTGGTTGGATTTGATGGCACTGTTTTGATTCAGTTTTGACTAAAAGGATGCGGGCCAGTTTTGGGCTGGAAAACACATTCTAACCTGGGCCACACTTTAGCTGCAGATGTGGGTCAGATCTGTGGAAAGGAAACCTGCGGTCTTCAAACTAATAAAACCTGACTGAAGTGACAGAACTCGGACAACTGCGTAACCTATCTAAAGTACATGTTCATGTAACACTGTTCAAGACAGGAACCGGCAGATGTTTACTATAAATGTAATGCTAAAATAAACAACGGAAACAGGTGTCAGCCCCTTTACAGACTACTGCTGCACAAACATAAACACAACTGCAACATACACGTCCCAGGCCTGGTTCTCTCTCATCTTCACTGACATTACACACACTGCTGCAGTGCATGGGCAGGACTGGACAAATCCAGCCTATTCGCCCACGAGCTCAGGGGAGGGCCTTAAACTGGAGTAAATGAATGAAAAAAGAAGCTCCAGGTTTATTAAGGGTCATCCACAATTGTAATCCAAAATGAAGGCAACGGGTCAAAACCACAGGAGTCTGAAACTCAGGCAAATCCAGGAAAGCCGGCAGAGAGTCAAAAACCAAGACATAAGAAACCAGAATAGAAATGCAGTGTAACAACATACAAGACTTCACAAAGGGAGAGCGTTAATGAGGTAATTGAGAAACACCTTCTTCTTATGATGATGATGATGATGTTTAATGGCGGCTGGCAAACCAGCTTAAGGTGCATTTCTGCCACCTACTGGGATGGAGTGTGAGGCACTGATATCAAGGGAAATTCTAATTCAAAAAGAAAGAAAAAAAACTTCTACCTATATTTTATTATGTAAATGTGTTATTTTCAGAAAATTAATACGAGCTTTATAACCTTTATGAGAACTGTTTAACACATTCTGTAATGTCATAGAATTAATGTCAGCAGATTTTAATTAATGAGAAACACCTGAAGGTAAATGGACACAATGAGTCCGGGCAATGGATTGTGGGAAATGCAGTCCATGATGAAATAACTAAGATGGAGGGCTTGCCCTCTGGTGGCTACCACAGGCACTCCGGCAAACAGCTGTGACAATTAATAATAGATGTTATTGCATTCCTTGCAAATGCGGTAAACAAACATAATATTTAATCTTTGTCATATAGAAATGCACTTGGTTGCACTAATTTTGAGCTATAGGAAGGCTAAATAAATTAATTAATAAAATTGACAAGATAGATACAAGAATAATGAATATATGAGTTGAACACCTTATGCATGGCATTCATTCATAAAAAGTAGATATTGCACTGGCCATATGTTTTGGGTGTCTCTTACTCACAAACAAACCGTAAGTGTAAATACATACACATATTGAAACCTTAATACAACATGTAGGCTTATACATAAAAAGCTAAATTAATTTTATATGTCCAACCTTTGTCTTTAAAACCACAACAATTAGGCACTATTGCACAGTTTTGGGAAGCAGCTGTTCTAAGCATCATGAAGAACATGACAGATTTTTCCTGATGCATTTAAGTTGTCCTAAACGGCATGCTGATCTCCTCCTGGTTGTACGTATGCTTTCTACTAGGGACCAGTTTCTGACGTGCGTCGATTTTGCAGGAGAGTCGTCTGGTGTGTGTTTAGCTCCGCGGGTTGGGTACTACCGGTCCATGAACACCACCTGGAAACAGCATTGTCTCTCTCTCCATACCACCCACTTTACATTCCACCTCGATACCACCTCGCGAATGCGCATGGACATGACTCCGTTCGGCTGGGTCGGGCAAGGCCGGGGTCGTTGGGGGGGGCGGTAGTCTATCCACGTCTGGCTGGGATAAGGGGGGCGGGTTTGGTCGGGGTGTCTCGTTCGGCTTGGCCGAACCAGCGTTGGCAGAGCGTCGCGAGGGACGAGTGCTGGGTCCGCTGGAGCCGACCGTGCTGACCTCCGTGAGGTCGCGATGATCGTCTAAGACTCAGGATCGATACTGGGTTGTGAACAACATACTCTCAGAGGTGAACGTCTGACTCTTATGTGTTTGGTGGTGTGATTTAAAGCGGTACCTGTCAGTGTTGTCTTGGAAGAAGTGACGTTATGAATAACAGTGGGCATTCTTAGCAAACGAACGAAGTCCTGCACAAACTGGGGATGCACACACACTACGGTGGTTTTTATTCGGGCCAGGGGGATCCGGACGAAGACCCACAACTTGGTCTGTGGTAGTCTTCAAAGGGGTAAATGACTGATCACGGCAGAGGCAAAGCCAGCAAGTGGAAGAGGTCAAGGCACGAAGGAAAAAACAGGAAAGAAAAGCAGAAAAGAAGAAAAGGAGGAAAAAGAGAAGACAGAAAGGAGGACAGGAGGCAGGAGGCGGCGCGAAAAAGGAAAAGACAAACGGAACGGACATGGGGGGGACTGGTGCGGCGGTCTGTGAGTGGTGGTGGGCCGGTGGCAGGGACCACAGGACGGTCGTGTAACGGAGGCGGTGTGCTTGGGGGGCAGGCAGGGCAACCGGGCGCTCGGGAATTGCTGGTGTGTGGTGTGTGGGTGTGTGGGGGGCGTTTACTGTGTCGTGTTGAGGTTGGTGAAGGGTGCGTGGGTGTTCAGGACGTCTGGTGTTGGGCAACAAGGACGGCTGCAGGGGGGTCTATAATAGGGGCGGGTCTGGTGGCCGCACCGTGTAGGGCTTGTTCAGACTGTGCGTAGTGAGAGGCAGCGATGCGGTCGGAGGGCTGTGTGAAGGCGCGTTCGTCCTGTGCTGTGTGTCGCGATTTGGGGTGGGGGTGTGTGTCAATAGGCGAAGTGGGGGTGGAAGGGCCGGGGCGTGGGCTGGTAACCAACGACGGTAGGTGCGCGGGATCACCGAGTGGGGACAGATCTCGCTGGGGGCTGGGGTGTTGTTTGAGGTGTAACTGTCGGCTCGCACTAAAGTGTTGGCTGAGAGGAAAGTGAGTGGGGACGGTGTGGGTATTGCAGACGTGATAGGAAAAAGCATTTCTACTTGTTGATTCATAGGGGGGGTGACAGGGGAAGCTCGGTGTGCGGTGCGGGTGGGTGTTCTTTTGGGAAACGAGAGAAAAAAAGAAGGACAATGACGCAAACAAACGACGCGGGGGGCGAGGGCAAAAGAGGGGATAGAACCAGAGAGGGAAAGAAGAAAGCCGCGGGGTTTCATAGAGCCCAAGAAGGAAGAGGTAGCAAGGCGGACCACAATAAAATGGACTGCAAAAAGCTAGAACATGACAGGGGGAGTGGCGAACCCATTTCTCTTTTTTCCCAACAGGTGTCACTGTCCATCAGCTTCTCATGTGTCTTGTTTTTCTAACATGTTTAAATGAATTCATCTCATCCTGAGACAAGCAGTCTTTGGGAAAATGGTTTCTAGTCCTGTTTGTCCGAAAGTTATAAACAAAAAAAGGAAGAAGGTAAGTACAAATTTGATATATGGTGATTATATATGTTGCTGAAGTTGAATTAGTATATTTTTCTTATCATAAGCCTTATTTATGTGGCTGTGTCCTTCAGAAAGTGAGGCTTCAGCAATTCATATTGCAAAAAGTATTTTTCTGGAATTTGCCTAAATGTAAACGGTTTAAAGCAGTGAAAGAGCAGACTGCATTTATTAAATTGAATTAATTTTCCCACTATAGCAGTGTATGGGCGTATGCTTTCTACGAATAGTCCACAATATATACAGTGTACAGTGCATCCTAATTCAACTGGAAATCAGCTGCCAAATATCTGCCTTACCTTTGGTTGCTTGTGTATGTGCCTTTCTTTAATAAAAGCATTGAGGTCTCCAGTAATAACAGATCTGCCCTAATGCTCAGACATCTTGCCTCACAGCGGTTCTTTCTGCTGCGTGAATGGTATGAGTTTGTGACCAACCTTGCTTATTTTTGGTTGCTCTTGGCAATATATGAATAACAAGAATAACATTCTATTCCTTAAATATATAAAATAAATTTGAGTAATTTATAGACGTTTGTTGTTGTAGAGACGTTATTTCATACCTATCATCTCTTTTGTGTATTGTTTTTCAAAACCCCACCAAGATGATGTAACCCTACACATTGAAAAAGAAAGAGCATCATTTCTCCTAATGGCCATTACATGTGTTCATTTAAGAGACCAAGATGGCCACATTTTCAAGTTTCATTTCCTCTGATTAACAGTTCTGGGTGGGTTCACTTAATGACAGCTAATAGTTCTTCCCATCATCACCCTCAATATTACACTGAGCTCAAGGGTCAAGGTTTTTTTTTTTTTGGACTACTCTTGCTTTCTGCACATTATAAGCACTCTGAGACACTTTAGTCCTCACTCAGTAAATATGAAAGATGTTTTAAATTAAGATTAGCTAAACTGCTCCAGTACACTCATATTATAATCTAACCATGTGGCATATCTGTTCCCCACAGTGTTATGAGGCAGTTTATATCATTAAGACTTTTACATTGCTACCTGGGCTGTCCTCAATGAAACAGCATTTAAGTTGCAGCATTAATAATTGTGTGTGCGTGTGTGTGTGTGGGGGGGTGTGTGTGTGTGTGTGTGTGTGTGTGTGTGTGTGTCATTGATGCTTGCGTTATGTGTGTTCTTTCTTTCATTTAGCTGCCTGAGGGGGCACCAACGAGCCAGTCTCTAGGGTATAAACAGGCAAGGCTAGTAGAAGTCATCAGTTCAAGCATAGGGAAAACTTGGCGGCTGACATTCTAATGCCCTAGTGAAAAATAAATATACTATGTTTTTGAAATACATTTATTTCATGTTAGGTATGCTACAAATACATTTAAATATGTATGTGCTTAATAAAAATGCCCTACTTTTAGCATACTAAACTGGTATACTGAAAGTCACACGAGACGGGAAGCTGGAGAAGGCAGGTTAGTGAGTGGGTCAGGATTTGAGGATCTGGTATAAGGATGGTGATATGGACGGCTGTAAGGGGTGAGAGACAGCAGGGTAGAGGAGGACGGCATGGAGAAGATTACAAGGATGGGACTATAACGTGAAAATAGGGGTTTGGAGGAGAATAGATATGAGAAAATGAGCAAATGGTTTGTGGGAAAGGTGGAAGAGGAAAAACTTAAAATCATTCTTTAGTTTAACTTACCCTCTATTGTCTCCTTGGGATAAATTTGTCTTGAGCAATCAAGAGAGCAGGTCAACAGATACTTGCATAAAACATTTAAAATGGCCAAATGAAAAAATTATTAGTGTAAACCACAACAATTACAAAACAATAAATAGTTAAAGAGATGAAAGTATCTTAATTATATTTATATTTAAAAATGATATACTGCTGGAAAGGATCAAAATAGGAGCCCAGTGAGAGCATCTGAGACACAAAACAGAGAAAATTAAAGTAACTGTGAAAGTTGCTGAGAAATTCTTGTGTCAAAGATTTTTCATAAGAACAAATTAATTGAAGACCTCTGATGGGAAGTCATCTAGGCAAAATAGACATGGTTAATGTCGATCCATTCAGTGGAATGCTAGAAGTTTATTAGCAAATAGACAGGAGTTCAAAGGTTTTATTAATGAATTAGAAATAAAACCAGATACAATTCATATTCAGGAAACTTGTTTGAAACCATCATTAGATTTCATCCTAACAGGCTATGAGAGTATCCGGAGAGACAGAGACAGTGGTAATGGAGGATGTGTTACATTTATTAAACAAAATATTCAATAAAGGCCAAAAGAAAAGAAGTGGAATTTAGCATAACAGACGTTTGGACAAAACAAGGTCATATTAAAATCTGTGATATCCAAATATCTTTGGAAAATGTAGAGGAATTGTTTATAAATATTGACAGGAAGGTAATTTGTTATGGAGATTTTAATGGACAAAATACATAATGGGATAATGATATTAATATCAATGGAGAAATTATAGAAGAGATAATGGATAGTGAAAATCTAGAATGTTTTAATGGAGATGTACTAGAAAAAAGTTATAAATGGGAAAGGGACAGCAGTGGATATCACAGATGTTTGTGAAACTATAGCAGGGAAACCATTTTTTTAAAGAAATGGGTACAAGAGGGATCAAGAGGGTATTTAACAAGGCAGATGAATGAAATTTAGGGAAATAAGTGATGTGAAAATGGAAGAAATTAATATCAATCAAGAGATAATGGATTTTATTCAGTTTTTAGTTATAACAACACAGCCATTCCTAGGCGTACAGGAAATAAGTGGAAGAAAGATTATTCCATGGTGGATCATGGGATGCGGAAGAGTTCAAGAGCGAAACAAATCACTTAAACGACTTAAAAGAACTCATAACTTTGAGGACCTAATCAAGTATAAAAAGACACAAGCATGTGTTAGAAGACCAGTTAAAACAGCAAAATAAAATAAATAGTGGAGATAATTTTGTGATACAGGTATGGTGAGGAAAGTGAAAGGGGACAGGAGAGAGTAGAGATACATTAACAATCAATGGGAATACCCTGTTACAGAGGAAGAAAAAGCCAAAATACTTATGAAAACATTTGTCAAAATTCATACTTCAGACAATATTGGTGATGAGGAAAGGAGAGGGCAAGAGGAAACAATACTTAAACTATAGATTTGTAAGTACAGAAAATGAAGATGAGCATGATACATTGAATTTGCCATTTACAACAGGAGAATTAAACAATGCACTAAGGAATACTAGATGTTCAGCACCAAGTAAAGATCGTGTATGTTATATCATGATGTCTCATTTATACGAGTCATCTAAAAATAGACTTCTGACCTATATATTAATATTATATAATTATATGATAATAGTACCAATATGTAAAGCAGGGAAGGAAGGTTTATTTAGATAAACAGAACATCTTTATGACCACATCAAACAGGAGACTTTTCAGCAGGGCGTAGCCCAGATTTTAATACGATAGAAATGTACACATTTCACTCACTGATGCAGTAATTGCTGGCAAATCACAGATGTAAAATTGCAGTATTAAAAAAATGAATTGCAGGCATGCTCATGCATCACAGAATAATTTTAGTGTATGAACTGTGATACTGAATACTATACTTAGTACTTTATATTATAAATACAGCACTTCAGGTATCCCCTTAGAAATTAAAGCATATCGTTAAAAAAATTTTTTCACTTAGTGTAAATAGCATCTATTGCTAAGAAAATATGCTATTTTCACTTAGTGTAAATAGCGCTAGCTAATAAATATTAAATGTTACTCCTTGGTGGAGGAAAAGCGAGAGTAGTGACGCTAACTTAATGGCTCTGTTGCCAATCCACCACCTGTGAATCGGTCCAGAAAACCTCCTGATTTATTTTCAGATCAAGCTTTTCGCTAAGCACCTGACTTATGTGGCAGACACCATAGCTACCATCAGCTCAAGTCGTTGAATGCTGAAAACCTTAGTGGGGGCCATTCTGGCCTTACCCATGACCAATGAACAATGTACTTGTTCCTCAGCAGCAATGCTAATATATGAACATTGCCCATAACCATTGCTGCTGTTATCTGAAAAAAAATATGCAGCTCTATTTACTTATTTTTTGCCCATGTTTTCAGTCTTGGTAGTTGGATTTTTTTGAAGATTCTCCAAGTCATGGAGCCATGTGTCCCACTTCAGTTTGAGAGGGAAGAGGTTTGTCCCATCCTACTCCCCATTTGCACATCTCTTGAAGCACTCTTTTCCCATTAAAAAATATTGGGAGCGAGAAACCCTAATGGATTTGACATTGTAACGCTGAGCGGTGACAACGGAGTTGGATATCCAAATGCAGTTTTATTAAAAGAGCGTAGTCATACAGGCAGGCTAAATCGCCAGCAAACAACAATATCCAAGGCAAGACAAAAGAGTACTCCAAAAAACAGGCAAGGGTCAGGGCAGGCAGCAAACGATCAAAAGGAACAAGGTAACAGTCCAAAGTCAAAATCACAGGAAACTAGGGAACAAGGTAAAACGCTCAGAAATGTAAGCTACAGCTAACCAAGACTTCGCAATAAAAGAGTGAGTAAACCAGACCTTTATAGTGTGATACTGATGAGGTGATGAGATACAGGTGAATGCGATCAGTGAAGAGTCCAGGAAAGGGATTATGGGGAATGTAGTCTGTGAGAGTAAGATAACAGTCTGGGGTAAAGTGGTAAGAGTCTGGAATGGTCAGTTAGAGATCGTGACCGAGCCCCCCACCAAGGAGCAGCTTCCAGATGCTCCAAACAGAATAGACTAAAGTCCAGGAGGGAGGTGGAGCGGAGGCGGAACTGGGGGGAGGGATGGAGGGCCAGGTCCAAGGACAGGAAAGACCAGGGACTGAGGCAGAGCCGGCAGAGCAGAGAGCCAGGGTGGAGCCGGCAGAGCAGGGAGCCAGGGCAAAGACCGGCGAAGCAAAGCAGAAAAGAAGCAGAGTGCCAAGGCGGAGCAGTGAGCCAGGGCGGAGCAGGGAGACAGGGTGGAGTAGGCGGGGCCGAAGTCCACCAGAGCGGAGCAGGTGGAGTTGGGAACCACCAGGGTGGAGCCGGCGGATCTGAAGACCACCAGAGTGGAGCCGAATACCACCAGGGTGGTGCAGATGACCACCACAGCAGAGCAGATGGATCCGAATATTCCCATGGTGAAGCAGATGACCACCAGGGCAGAGCTGAAGACCACCACGGAGGAGCAGATCTAACTCAAACAAAAAGCACAGAGAGGTTAACGTCTCTTTTAGCCATAACAGGAGAGGCAGAGTGTTCCCAGACAGCCTCCATAGCCATGACAGGGTAAACAGAGCATTCAGGAATGGTCTCTTTGACCAGGACAGGGCATTGAGTGAATTCAGAGGCATTCTTAGTGACTGTAACAGGCAGGGCTGAGAGTTCATGATTGGCTTCTAGGGCCGAGACTGTTATGACAGGGGATTCACTGACGGTCTCCATGACCTCGTCAGGACTGACAAAGCGTTCATAAGTGGGCACCCCCGCCACCTCTGGAGGTTCTGCAGCAGAAGCCACCACCTCTGGAGGTTCTGCAGCAGTAGCAACAGGAGCATCAATAGACACAGAGAGTTCAAAGACAACACTCACAGCCGTAACAGAGGCACCAGGAAACAGGAAGAGTTCCATAGATCATAGGTGACTGGGAACACCATGAGTTCGGGAAAGAGTGGTGCTACTGTCAGAGGAGGTTCTGCAACAGAAGTTGCCACCTCAGAGGAAACAGGAGCGAACTCTGGGACAGATTCAAGGGCTGGAGTGAGCTCTGGGACAGACTCTTAAGTTGGAGCGGACTCTGGATCATACTCATAGACTGGGGTGAACTCTGGCTCATTTTCATGGATTAGAGAGGGCTCTAGATCAGACTCGTTTAGATGGAGCGACTCTGGAGCAGACCCATGGACAGGAGTGAGCTCTGGAACAGGAACGGACACTGGGGGGGCGCTCTGGAGGAGCGGACACTGGAGGGCATTCAGGAGCAGACTCTGAAATGAATTCTGAAGCGGACTCTGGACTAGGAGCAAACTCTGGATCAGATTCATGGACTAGAGCTGGATCCCGGCTGAGCTCTGGGGCGAGAGCGGGCACTAGACTGAGCTCGGGGGCTGGAGCCTGCACTAGACCTTGGTTAGGGGCTGGAGCCTGCACTGGACTCTGGTCTAGAACAGATACCCTCTCTGGGCCAAACTCGGGATCAGGAGCTCTCTCTGGGCTAGACTCAGGAACAGAAGCCTTCTCTGGGCTAAACTTGAGATGAGAAGCCTTCTCTGGGCTAGACTTAGGAACAGAAGCCTTCTGCCACCATCTTGGGAGGTTCTGCAACAAAGGCTGCCACCTCTGGGGAAACTACAGTGGTGTGTGCAGCCCAAACACAGAGAATGGCCGTAGCCATACCTGGCAGAACAGAGAGTACATTGTCTATTTCCAAGACTGATGGTGCTGTGCCTGGGAAACTGGGGTGAGTAGCGGCCGGCAGGCCTGAGAGTGTAGAAACAGTGTCACTAGAGAGCGTGGAAACTGTGTGGTTTGTGAGTGTAGAGCCGGTGTGGCTCGTGAGCGTAGAGTCTGTGTGGCTCGTGAGCGTAGAGTCTGAGTGACCCGTGAGCGCCGACACCAGCTGAGGGTCCTCCATGCTGGATGCCAGGCTCAAACACCTTGGGACTGACTTTTGTGTCTTCAAATGCAACATTGATGATGCTCTGGAACACAGGAGTGGCATCCATGATGGCTAATGACTGTAGCTTGACGTGAGCAGGCTCTGGCTTGGCAGGCTTGACATGACGAGGCTCTGGAAGATCAGCTGAGACGTGACAGGACTCTGGAAGATCAGCTGAGATGTGACGAGGCTCTGGAAGATCAGCTGAGACGTGACGAGAACGGCACCCATGACAGGATGAGACTCAGGAATGGTGGCCATTTTGTGGAAAGTCACTGGGTTGGTGGCCATTTTGTGGAAAGTCTCTGGGCTGGCAGCCATTTTATGACAAGTCTTTGGGGTGATAGCCATCTTTTGAAGTGACTTCTCGGCTATTCCCACAGTGAAATTTGAACCACTTAGAATCTAGGCATAGTCCATAAAGCCTCTTAAACTACAATTGAATTAACCTTCTGGTGACCATGATTTGATGGATTTATTGAGTCCCCAATGAAAAATGTCCTAATACAATCTTGTCAAAGGGTACTCGATAAGACAATTCACAGAACTGACAAACATACTCTTCAATAGACAGGTCTCCTTGCCGAAGGAGCAGTAGCTGGTTGAATGTGTCCATAATTGGCCTGGATAGCTCTATAAAAGCTGCTGGATCTGGGATGGCGAAGACTTCTGTAACGCTGAGCGGTGACAACGGAGTTGGAGATTCAAATGCAGTTTTATTAAAAGAGCGTAGTCATACAGGCAGGCTAAATCACCAGTAAACAACAACATCCAAGGTGAGAGTAATCCAAAAAACAGCCAAGGGTCAGGGTAGGCAGCAAACGATCAAAAGGAACAAGGTAACAGTCCAAAGTCAAAACCACAGGAAACTAGGGAACAAGGGAAATCACTCAGAAATGTAAGCTACAGCTAAGCAAGACTTTGCAATAAAGGAGTGAGTAAACCAGACTTTTATAGTGTGATACTGCTGAGGTGATGAGATACAGAGGAATGTGATCAGTGAAGAGTCCGGGCAAGGGATTATGGGGAATGTAGTCTGTGAGAGTATGACAACAGTCTGGGGTAAGAGTCTGGAATGGAGTGCCTTCTAGCGAAGCTCACTGGCACTCCAGCTAGAGATTGTGACAGACACACTCACAACCGTTGATAGAATTCCTCACCAAGATGCTGCCCTTTCAGTGAGGTTGATTTTGAATGAGAATGCATCAGAATGCAAAGTTCCACTTTATTCCCAGTAGTCTGCATTGGAACTTCAATGTAGTTCAGGTCTACGTCCTTCATTACTTTGGCACATTCACACTCTGGAATTGCATTTAAGACTTCTCTGCTATTGGACACAAATTTGTATAAATGCAATTTTCTTGTGCTTCACTGAATAGATGGCCTTCTTGACTGAATAATGTCCATCATCCATGTATAAAGTTTTTATGAATTAAGTTCGCAGCTAGAGAGTAGCATTTGCTTCACATCACAGATAATTGCAATTTTAAAATTTTGCTCTGTGAGTAAGTGGCCATTTACAGATGTGTCTTCAAATTTGGCTCAGCAATCAAATAACATTTTTATTTGTTTACTTACTTATTTATTGCTTCTTGGAATGATTCTTGGAATTTTGTAATTAACTTATTTACTTTTTTAATAATGTGATATGATAGTTTATTTAGAACTCCTACTGCTCCAGATATTCTGTTGGAGGGGGGGCTTCTTGTTAAACATTATCAAACCACTACATGTATTAAAATATAAATTACGATACTGATACGTCATAGTACTTAAAGGGATAGTTAACCCAAAAATGAAAATTCTGTCATTAATAACTCACCCTCGTGTCATTCCAAACACAAATTAAGATATGTTTGATGAATTCCGAAAGATCTCTGAACTCCACAGAGGAGCAAATGTAACTTAAAATGTTACCAGACCCCAAAACATAGTAAGGAAATTCAAGAAGATACGGGAAATACTTTTTGTACACAAAGAAACAAAAAAATACATTTATGTAGACTTTATTTAACAATATGATCTTCTGTTGTCAAGGCTCTCTTGGGGGCCCCCCATTACCAAAGAGAGTACCACAACAGCATGCAGCATGTCAGCAGCACCACACACGTGTCGTTCTATTGTCGTGAATGCCGGCAGTGACCGTCCCGAAAGACAAGAAATTGTTGAATAAATAAAATAATAAAATTATGGTTGAACCCCTGATGTTACATGGACTGTTTTATCAATGTCCTTGCTGCGTTTCTGGTCCTTGAACATGGTAGTTTCCTTGCTGTCTATGGAGGGTCAGAAAGCTCCTGGATTTAATCCAATATATCTTAATTTGTGTTGCTAAAATGAAAGAAGATGAAATGAGGGTGAGTAATTAATAACAATTTTCATTTTTGGGTAAACTATACATTTAAATGAAAATCTAAATGTGTGTTGACAAACAATATACTGTAAAAGGACATCACATAGGCAAAATGTACAAAACTTTATGAAGAATGCTTTGCTTTGGCAGCAGGGAAGATGCATGGGCATCAATTTGTGGTATTTGGATGTTATGTTTAGTTTTTATCAAAAACCTACCCCGCTGAGACTGATGCACAAATGTGAACATGTCTGTATTCAAGCTGTTTATACAGTGGGCTTAAACAGCTTGCCCTTTTACAGCAGATTTAGTTACATAAAAAAGTGACATAAATATGATATCCATTTACAATAATAAATGCTAAAATTCAGCATTAGTAACTTACTTTTCACACCATCAGTCGCATATATACTCAAGCTCCAAGAATCTACCATTCTTGGCTCATTTTGAATAAAAAAGGGAGTTATTATCACTTTACTCAAGCATTAAATAAACATGACATACCTGCGAATGGCCACGCACCCTGCCCAACGCACTTGACGGCGCACAAATTGAACTCTCGTGGCGATCAGCCTTCACGCGATAGTTCTCCCCAGCCACGCAATAAATAAAAAAAATATTTAAAAAAGTCTCAAATAACCCCGCATAACAGACACAGGCCACATTGTAGCTACCACCAGCAGCTCCTACCTCCTAAAAGTGCACCCGGCGCACCAAAATTGCCGTCACTTCCAGGACCCAACTGGACGTGCTTAGTTAGGCGTAAGTCCTATCTCCTTTTATATCCATGAAGCGTACCATAATATCCACCCCTCATACAAAAGAATGGTAGATCACATCACCACAATAATAATAATTCATTTTATTTATAGGCACCTTTCATGGCACTCAAAAAAAAAAACATACAACCAAAAATCCATACAAAACAAGAAACAGCAATAAATTAACACATTCATAAACATTGAACCACATATATGTAATCAAAAGTTAGCCTGTTTAAATAAATTAGCTTTAGGACGAGATTTAAAAGTGTGAAAACTATCACTATTGCGGATGTCCTGGGGAAGAGTGTTCCACAAATAAGGGGCAGCATAACTAAAGGCCCTTGACCCCATGCTGTTCAGATTAATACGTGGTTGAATCAGAAAAACAGATGAAGAGGATCTCAAGGTACGTGCAGGAGTGTAAATTTGAAGAAGATCAGAAAGATAAGAAGGAGCAAGATTATTAAGAGCTTTGTAGGTAAGAAGCAAAATTTTGAAGTTGATATGATATTTGACCGGAAGCCTATAACTGCCCCGTGCAGTTACTGTGGTTTTTCTAACTCTATTACCTCTTCCATGCTCCAGGGGGCTCTCTATGGTACTGATCCTCTGGGATAAAAGTCAGGGAAAAGCAGAGTAAGAGTATGTTTGGTTGGAGAGAAGCATGGCTTCCTCTTGTGCTAACCTCATGTGCAGAGTCCGGATTGGGAAACTATTGTTTTAAGCTCAATCAAGTAAATGGTTTTTTGTTCATTTTGTGTGTTTAACATTGCATTTATCTTGTATTTGGTGGTTTATGTTTGTCGTATTTGAATGTGACTGTGTTTGGTGCTAATGTTAGCTTGTATGTTTCCATATAGAAACAATCTTTCTTACCTTCCTCTACAACATTGATCATCCTAATACCTATTTATCTGAGACATTCTCCATTGTTTATACTACTCTGCTTATTTGGATTTCGGTGACCCATGCCAATAGCAGCGGTGGATTAACTGTATCAACTGATTGATGGTTGTGAAGTGCTATAAGGATAAAGTTATTGCAACGCACCCTAATGTAGCACCTGTGAATCTTCAAAAGGAAACTTCTGAGATGTTTGCTCATCTCCAGTTTAACAACTCATTGTCATCATCTTCACTAAGGGACAAAGAACTCCTAGGATAAAGCACTACTTAATAGACAATGAACAGATAAGCGCTTTTCTTTTGTAGTTCTCTACTGATTCGGAAAGCAAAGGATTCATGCAACAGACCTTTTGCTTACTTGTTGTTTGTGTCTTTATGAGGGGTTTTTGCGTTGCATTTCTTATATAAACCCTTTTTGAGAATATTTTTGTGGTCAGCCTCATGGTTTGTGCGTTGCTGGGTCTGGTTAAACCAAAAATGTGTAGTCAGTGTAGTCCTCCCTTACAAATGTATTTGTAATTTGCCTTTCTGGGAGTGCTCAGCGGGACGGTTACAAGCCAGTGCAGATGACAAAGAACAGGTGAAATATGCTCTACAAGAGGGGATCTAGTAATAATTTGTGCAGCTGAATTCTGTACCAACTGCAGCTTAGGAAAGAGTTTTGAAGGGAGACCAAAAAATAAAGAGTTACAATAATCTAGACATAACATAACCAAGGAATGCACAAGAATAGCAGTAATATTTGTTATTACAAAGGGACAAAGACTGTTTATATTTCGTAAGTGAAAGTAGGCGGATCAGACAGTATTATTAATGTGAGTTTCAAAAGATAGTGTACTATCAAGGATGACACCCAAACTTTTTACCTGTAATGAAGGAGAAACTATAGACCGATAAATAGACACAGAAAAGCTGCAAGAGTTTGCCAAATTAGACCTGGATGCTACAAGAAGAATATCAGTTTTGTTGCTATTAAAGGGGTCATATGATGCGATTTTCGATTTTTCCTTTCTCTTTGGAGTGTTACAAGCTCGGGGCATAAAGAAGATCTGTAAAGTGCAAAGACTAAAGTCTCAGATCCAAGAGATATTCTTGATAAAAGTTAAGAGTTAACCACGCCTAACTAAAACGGCTCTTTCTAACACGCCCCACATATCTACCTCACTAAGTGGAAATATTAGCATAATGCCGCCCAAAATGTGCACGCAAAGAAAGAAGGCTGGTTTCAGGAACAGCAGTAGTGTTGATGCAGCATGCCAGTGAGACGCCGTGTGTTTCAGTGCCAAAGCAAAAGCATTTTATTTGGCATTCCGGAAGTAGATGCATTTATGAATCATTGGTTAAGATTTATTTACAAAAGAACAGCACAACCCAGATGTTCGAATTTGTGCAACGCATTTAATGGACGACAGTTTTTTTTTTTTTTTACCTGGAAGAGTACAAGGCTGGCTGTGCACAAAGGCCATTTCTAAAAAAAAAAAGGGTAAATTCAGACTTTGCTATGACAATCTAGCGCTTCTGAATCAGCTACTGTAAGTATGTTTTGTTATAGTTTAAGTATTGCAGTTGACCGTTCAAATGCGAGTTTTGTGAAGTGCAGAGAATCGCATCATGTGTGAGTGTGTGTGTTGTGTGTGTGTGAGTGAGTGAGAGGAGAGGGAACGGGGTCACATACAGGAGAGGCCACTGCCTGTCAGAACATATAGCACGTCAGCTGTCTTTAACCGCGCTTGTGTAATGAATCATCACTGTGTCTGTCACGCGGACTCTGTTGCCTTTTGGGTTGAACTGATGAAACTAACGACTTATTAACGGTCTTGATATTTACTTGAAAGCTGAAGCTCGCGATTATGGTAAGGGGAGTTAAATTTCCGACGAGTGCATGCGGTGTTCGGCCAATCACAATGCACAGGGTCAGATGGCCAATCAGAGCAGACTGTGCTTGTCGGAAGGAGGGGCTTTGTAAAAAACGACGCGTTTGAGAGAGGTGGGGCATAGAGGACTTACAATAATGCACAGTATTTTAAAAATAATGTGTTTTTTAAACATTAAAGCATGCCAACATATTCTGTTACACCAAATACAACAAATAATGATCATTTTAAATTGCATCATATGACCCCTTTAAGTTTCAGAAAATTAGACAAAATACAGGTTTTTATTTCAGCTAGACAGCTTAACAGAGAAGGAAAAACAGAAGTAGGTAAAGAACACATAGAAAGTTGGCTGTCGTCTGCATGACAATGAAAATGGATGGCAAATTTCCTAAAAATTTGCCCCATTTATTTTAAATAAATAATAAACGACAGAGGACCCAAGACTGAACCTTGGGGAACACCTGCGGTAACATTTGATGATTCAGATTAAAATGTTTTGAGTTGGACCAACTGAGTGCGTCCAGAGAGATACGATCTAAACCAGGACAGACCGGTACCCATAATTCCCAGGGAAGCCAGCCTGTCTAGTAAGATATTATGTGAGACTGTATCGAAGGCCACACTCAGATCAAGCAAGATAAGTAATGTTAACTGTCCAGAATCCGCTGCCCTAAGCAAATTGTTGGTAATTTTGATTAACGCAGTTTCCGTACTATGAAGTGGACAAAAACAAGACTGAAATTTTTCAAACAGTTTATTATCAGACATAAAGTCTGCAATCTGAGCTATCTTTTCTAATATTTAAGAAATAAATGGTAAGTTTGAGATTGGACGAAAGTTCTCAAGATTAGTTGGATCTTCTCCTGTTTTTTTGTTGTTGTTTGTTTTTCAGAATAGGAGTTATTGTAGCAGTTTTAAGTGATGAAGGAACAATACCAGAAGACAACAAAAAAATTATAATCACAGTGATTAAACAAGACAGAGAGGATAAACATGCTTTGACTAAGTGTGTCGGAAGAGGATCCAAATGGCAAGTGGTAGATTTAGTTATCTCATCAGTGGTAGGAAGATTAAATGTAGAAAAGTTAGGAAGTGTAGATTTAATAACGGATAAATCTAAACTATCACAATCAACATAATTTGAAAGTATTTGCTTGTGTATATTTAGAATTTTTATATTAAAATATTCGATAAAAGCATTACATAAGTGGAGTACGTACATATAAGATGGTAAGTGTTCGGGAGACTGCAGAAGCTTATTGACCATAGCAAAAAGAAATCGAGTATCCCCTTCCCTTGCCCTAAATAAATTAGTATAAAATTCAGACTTGGCCTTTGTGATAGCATCCTTATAATCTTGCATATGAGCATATAATACTTTATGATCTGGCATACAAGCATTCAAGACGACGGCCTTTAGCATTAAGTTGATGCAATTCAGGAGTATACCAAGGAGCTGAGTGGGTAAAATTAACAGTCCGGGCTTTCAAAGGAGCATACACATCTAAAATCTCACAAAGACTATCATTATAAGCAGCATTCATGTCCTCCACAGTGGAACTCTGCTGGCAAAATTAGCTAAATAATCAGCAACGGCAGATTTATCGATAGACTTTGTTATGGAAAGTGACAGAGCAACTTACATTAACCTTAGACACTGTAGCATAAACATTGAAAGACACCAGAAAATGATCAGAAATGGACAAGTCTGAGGCTGTACAATTATGAGGAGTTATTCCAGAGCAGCAAATAAGATCAAGAATATGTCCCTTAGAGTGAATTGAAGTATTGGCATACTGCTGTATACCAAAACTATCGAGACATTATATAAATTCTCTTGTAAGTGGACTGTCAACTTTATCGATATGGATGTTAAAAACTTTGTTGCTGTCCACCACTGGTTTAATTACAGAGGCAGGTGTGATAGCCGGGAGGTCCTTCACAGAAATGGGATGACAAAACCCTGTCACATCTCTTGAGCAAGTATTAGTTGTTAGGGATCCCACTATACTCCAGCCTAAATAAGTCTTGGCCGTGTATGGTTTGTGGTCTTCGCCTGATATCACTTGCTTTAATCCAACCACTTTTTGACAGTTCTCTATTGAAGCCCAATCAGTCACTGACGGCCTTAATTTAACATGTTCAATGTCTGCTAGAATTTTCTCACAGACATCCTGATCAGTAAATGTATTTACTGCTCTGCATGTCTAATGCATAGACCTAAGGTTTCTGGGCTGTCTTTTGTTGCACAAGAGAGTCATACTGGTACAACCATTGAAGTGCGATCAGTTATTCATTCTCAAACTCTACATAGTTGAAGCCCTTTCATCAGGTGGAGCTTTTCTCCTGGCAGGTGTTGTGTGATGGCTCAGTCTGCAGATGTTTCAAGTGGCTCGCTTTCTGCTTCGTTTTTTTCCCCATTAAAGGCATTCTTTTTTCTCTTTTTTTTCTTTTCTCTTTTCTTTTTTTTTTTACTGCAAATTTTTCACGTTTATATATAAAGTGATTTTGTTGACAGCAGACACATTCTATTTGCCTTTTATCTTGAAGGGCTGGGTTTCTCTCTTTTCTCTCTTTGAAACGGGTTCAGCATTATGCACTGGCTTTATCTATATTTGGCACAAAAACTCTTAGTAGTTCTCATGAATTTAGAAATCTGATGTTGGTATTCTCAGTCCGTTTACCATTATAATTATATTATCTATATATTATATATATATATATATTGTTTACATGTAAAGGCGGAGTTTTATTTGATTTGCCCCCCAATATTCTTTAAGATAAAATGTGTAAATTCATTCAGTCAACAGTATTTGTCCTTCAAATTCCAGTGAAACATTTACAGTTTCAAAAACCACCTTTTTTTCCCAGAATCACATAAGTAATTATACCATCAGCATGGGGGACTTGTGGGGTGGGGGGCATGCATTGGAAAGGGGGTGGGGGACTACTTGCATATTCATGAAACTGAATGACAGGGGCCGGCGTGTTACATCCAAGCTATTTAAAGGAATGAGAAATTTTCCAGGAAAAAAAGTGTTTACAGTGTCGTTTTGATTATGAGGATCAGTTTCACAGGTTTGCACGTATATTTCTTATCACGGTTAGATGCTAAAGGGGCGTGCTTTCCAAGTCCTGCCCACTGCTATACCACATCAATACAAGAAAGGCGGGGAGAGACCAAACACAGAATCACGGGAAGCATCATTGACGTACAACTGTACGTTTTGTTTGGACTTTTATATCTAATAAGGGTGATATATAGACTACCCGAGATTTAATGTTTTTGAAAGAAATGTATTATGCTCATCAAGCTTGCATTTATTTGATGCAAAGAACACAAAAACAGTAAAATTGAAATATTTTTACTATTTAAAATAAAAAACTGCTTTCTATTTGAATATATTTAAAATGTAATTTATTCTTGTGATTTCAAAGCTGAATTTTTAGCATCATTACTCCAGTCCAGTGTCACATGATCCTTCAGACCTATCATTCTATAAATAATATCTAGATATATATATATATATAACCATATTCTGAATGTGTTGCTTGCTAAAAAAAAAACATGTATTACTGTATTATGTACAAAATATTACTGTGTTTTTGATTAAATAAATTCAGCCTTGGTGAGCAAAGAGACTTCTTTAAAAAACAGATTCTTACTGTTTTAAAACTTTTGACTGGTGGTGTGTGTGTGGTTGATTGTGTGTGTGTGTGTGTGTGTGGATATGTGTATGGTTATTGAGGATTCAAGCATTACATCCCCTTTCAGATCTGCAAAATTGTAATATTTTACAAAATAAGAAGGATCATAAAAATGTGTGTTATTGTTTATTTAGTACTGTCCTGAGTAAGATATTTTACATAAAAGATGTTTTCATATAGTCCACAAGAGAAAATAGTAGTTGAATTTATAAAATGACCCCGTTCAAAAGTTTACATTCAAAAGTTTTTCATTCCAACAATGACTGTATGATTTTGAAATCCATCTTTTCACACTGAGGACAACTAAGGGACTTACATGTAACACTATTACAGAAGGTTCAACGCTTAATGAGGCCAGAAGGAAACGTCTCGGTTATGTATGGTAACCCCGTTCCCTGAAGGAGGGAACGGAGACGTCACGTCGTGACCGACGAATTGGTATATCGCTTTGATAGACCAATCTACTTTGAGTGTAAACTTAACGAGCCAATGGACATTGGCATGCGATTTTTGCATCCAGCTGCTGCTGATCACAGCGTGAGTATAAGTAGGCAGCAGGTGCAGCGCATATTCAGGTTTTGAGCCGGTGACCCGGCCGCTCAGCAGAGGTACAGGAGCTGTGGCGACGGGACGTGCCGTCTCCGTTCCCTCCTTCAGGGAACAAAGGTTACATACGTAACCGAGATGTTCCCTTTCAGTAGGTCACTCTTGACGTCACGGGGAGGACCGCCGAAAGTGGGATCCAACCAAAAGGGCACAGCTACTTCCAGTTTCCTGTGGAAGCCACCTGCGCCCCTATTTGTTGGCGTAGGCCAGGGCTTCTTCACAAAAGGACCAGCTACTGCTGCTATGGCACTACCCAATGAGTAAGACTGGATAACACTGGGAAAACGTACCCGTTCTACTTGGAACAGGGGCGTTACGGAAGCTCAAACCTTCCCGAAGGAGGTTTCGGAAGCAGTACACATATGAACATCCCTTAGGTGCGTATGGAAGATTGGAGGTGATTGTAACCCTTTTGGAATGGCAGAAGTCTGCTGGGGAAAAACGGGCTCAAGGCTATACCGTGGACTTTCCACATATGAGATCCACTTAGGTCTTAAATATGGAACCCAGCCTTCCACCGGTTCTCGAGTATTCAATGAGTGAAGGCCTGGCGCCGGACGCTCCGCCACTTCTGGCTGCCGAGGGGACGGAGGAACTCAGCAGGGTCTACTATATGGACTCTCTGGAGTAGTTTTAGCAAGCCGACCTGAAGTCGGGGCCTCTCAGTGCTTCTACCCGTGTGAGGTGAGAACACAGGAGGATACCGGCTCCACACGAATGTGTTAGGGGTCGCCCAGCCCACAGCCCTACAAATATCTGTCAGCAAGGCACCACGAGCCAGCACCCAGGAGGATGCAAAACTTCTAGTTGAGTGAGCTCGCAGCCTGAGCGGGCAGGGCACACCCTGTGCCGGATAAGCCAGGGTGATGGCATCCACTATCCAGTGGGCCATCCTATGCTTTGAGACGGCATTCCCCTTCTGACGGCCTCCGTAACAGACAAAGAGCTGACCTGAGGTCCTAAAGCTTTGTGTTCGGTCTACGTAGCAAGGCTCAGACGGGACAGAGCAAAGCCAGGGCTGGGTCTGCCTCCGCCGAGGGCAGTGCTTGGAGTTTCACCACCTGATCCCTGAAGGGAGTAGTGGGAATCTTGGGCACATAGCCGGGCCAGGGCCTCAGAATTACCTTGGAGTCAGCCAGCCCAAACTCTAGGCACGATTCGACGACAGAAAATGTGTGCAGGTCCCTTACCCTCTTGATGGAGGCCAATGCTATCAGGAGCAAAGTCTTCATTGAAGGAACTTCGGCTCAACCGCCTGCAAAAAGGCTCAAATGGGCCCTGCTGTAGTGCCGTGAGCACCAGAGTCAGGTCCCACGAGGGAATAGAGGGTTTAACCTTCTCGCCCCTTAATGAACCTGATGACCAGGTCATGCTTCCCCAGCGACTTCCCTCTACGGGGTCGTGGTTAGCAGCGATTGCAACAACATAAACTTTAAGGGTGGAGGGACACAGCCTTCGCTCCAACCCCTGCTGTAGAAAGGACAGCACGACTCTGATCGGACATATTCGGGGGTCTTCTCGGCGAGAAGAACACCAATCAACGAACAGGTTCCACTTCAAGCGTAGGCGCTCTCGCTGAAGTGATGGTGTCAACTACCTCTTGGGGTAGGCCACTCAGAACCTCTGCGTCCCGTCCAGGGACCGGACATGAAGTTTTCAGAGGTCTGGACGCGGGTGCCAAGGGGTGCCCCGTCTCTGAGTCAGTAAATCCTTCCTCAGAGGAATCGGCCAAGGAGGGGCTGTCGTGAGGAGCATTAGTTCTGGGAACCAGGTCCGGGAAGGCCAATAGGCCACCACCAGGACCTGCTCCTCGTCCTCCCTAAACTTGCACAGCAACTGTGCCAGAAGGCACACTGGGGGAAATGCATACTTGCGAAAGCCCCGCGGCCAGCTGTGTGCCAGTGAATCCGTGCCGAGTGTTCCCTCGGTCAGGGCAAAGACCAACTGGCAGTGAGAGGTTTCTGGAGAGGCAACCAGGTCTACCTGAGCGGCTCTGAAACATCCCCAAACCAGCTGGACCGTCTGGGGATGGAGTCACCATTCTCCCGGGAGCGCAGCTCGGGACAGCTCGTCGGCTGCCCGGTTGAGCAGCCCAGGAATGTGAACAGCACAAAGTGATCTCAGATGCTTCTGACTCCAGAGGAGGAGGTGGCGGGCGAGTTGCGAAATGTGACGGGAGCGCAGACCACCTTGACGGTTGATGTACGCAACGGTCGCAGTACTAGTACATGCTTGCCTCGTAAGCGCCATTTGAGACGGCTCAGGGCAAGGTGCACTGCAAGCAACTCGAGGCAGCCAGTGCAGTTGGGGCCCCGTCCAAACCCCTGACTGCAAGCCCGTTGTACGTGGCCCCCCAGCCGGTGGTTGAGGCATCCGTGCAAACCACAGAATGCCTGGAGACCTGCTCCAGGGGCACTCCTGCCGGGAGGAACGCAAGGTCTGACCACGGGAAGAAGGTTTGGCGGCAGGCCGGTGTAAATTGGACCCGGAAGGTGCCGCGTTGCCACGCCCACCTCGGGACTCGGCCATGGAGCCAGTGATGCAGCCGGTCCATCGGAGCAGCCCCAGCGGCGTATGAATGCCGCCGTAGTAGCCAATGCGACCCAGGAGCCTCTGAAAACTGTTCATGGGACCCGCCGTCCTGCTCCCTACCGAGTACCCTCCATACCGAGAAAAGAGATCCTGTGCACGGGGAAGAGTTTGCTCTTTTCCCAGTTGACCGAAGGCCCAACAGGCTGAGGTGTGAGAGCACCAAATCCCTGTGTTCGCACAACTGATCCTGAGACTGCTTCGTCGAGGTAGTTGAGAATGCGAATGCTCTGTTCTCTCAAGGGAGCAAGGGGTACCTCCACAACGTACGTGAAGACATGGGGCAACAGGGACAGCCCAGAGGGCAGGACCTCGTACTGATATGCTCGTCCTTCGGACGCGAACAACAGCAATGGTCTGTGGTGCAGAAGGATCGACACATGAAAGTACGCGTCCTTCAGGTCGACCGCTGCAAACCAATCGCGGGGACGGACGCACCCGAAGATGCGTATCTGCATTAACATCTTGAACGGTAGCCTGTGAAGGGCCCAGTTCAAGACACGCAGATCCAAGATAGGTCTCAACCCACCACCTTTCTTGGGTACAATGAAGTAGGAGCTGTAAAACCCCATCTTCATATCGGCTGGAGGGACCGGCTCTATCACATCCTTCGCCAGTAGGACTGCGACCTCCGCCCGCAAGACAAGACCATCGGCCGCCTTCACTGTTGTGAAACGGATGACCCGAACTTGGGGGGGGGGGGGGGAGCCGGGCGAACTGAATCGCATAGCCGAGCCTGACGGTTCGATGGAGCCATCGAGACGGGCTGGGTAGCACAAGCCAGGCTCCCAGACACCGCACTAGTGGCATCAACGGAACTACAGGCTAACCGCAGTGTGGCAGTGCGGAAAAACACCGGCACCTGGCCCCGGGCGTCCGTAGCGGTCCAAGGGCGGTGTACTGGTGTGTGAACACTGACCTGCCCGTCGAGCAGAGGAGTGCGTGGGTAGTCGTTGGTTCGTCCTCCGAGCGCCCACTGCTGCTACTGGCGAGAGAGGAGGGGTGTGAGGGATAAGCACTAGAGCGTCAACAACCCCCGTCCTATGGGGAACCCAGAATAGAGGATTGCTCTTTGTCGCGAATTTGGGGGGTACCACCGGACCGAGAAGGTCATTTGGGGAAAAAATTCTCCACCCCGGCACTCCTCAGGGGGCGGGAGTGGTGTGGGGGTGTGCTTTACCATCTCCTGAAGAAGAGCACGAACTCCACCTCTGGGTCGTCCGTCTCCGGGCCTCTTGCTCTCTCGCTCGCCACCAGGTTTGGCGGGGGACGGACATCCAGGCGGTGGCGTCGGGTACGGCAGAGCAGACCCTCGCGGTCCGCAGACCGGGTTGTGGAGTCTTCTGAACTTCCAGCTTCATGGACACAATCGTGCAAGTCCCTCAGTGCCTGGCCTGGCGCACTTGCAATACAAGCCGTACTGTAGCGTGTAAGGCGGAGGCAGCTTCTCCACCGGTTGTTTAGGCATCGCTGGCCAGTCGAGTACCCGGGAGGGGAGGCACGGTTCTCCTTGCCGGTTGGAGGCGGTATTAGGACACGACTGCATCGCAACCGACCGTTCCACCGGGGGGACCCTTGTAACCCCTAGCTGCCCCACCATCGAGGGGTGGCACTTCTAACACAGTGAGGGAGGGAGGGATCAGCAAATCAGTTTCCGAGGCAGTAAAAGGTGCCGTCCAAGACCTGTTGAGCTCCTCATGCACCTCAGGGAAGAAAGGCACCAGGCAGGGTGCTGAGAACCATGCGCGGACCACCCCCGAACCAATAGGCAACCTTAGGGATCGGGGACACTGGTGATGAAAGCTCTGTAACTCGAGCCATACCCTACGGCGCGGCCCGGGAAGCATAGCCATGATTCTAAGGATCCGACCAGGCATTGCACGGTCAAGGAAGGAGCAGTTGTAGCCGAATCTTCCTCGACAGAAAGAACGCTCGGCTCACCCTCCGATGCTGCAATCGGGGACTCGGATCATCGGGGGGGAGCATCGGAGAAAAAGGTGGTACCCCCGGAAAGGGTCCCGACGATCTTATGAGAGCTCCGGTGGTTTCAAGTGCAGGCGGGCTTGGCATCCAGTTTCTCTCCTAGGGGAATCTCACCGTGACCGTTAAGACCAGTCCGCCCACCGCAGAAACGGATGCCCCGGCTGACACCAGAGGAACCCTAGATCTGGGCAGTGGCATGGGCACTCCACCCCCTGCAGGTAACGGAGTCCGGTCCGCAACTCCGAGATGGTCATACCCCCGCAATGGGAGAATGAGCCATCCACGAAAGCCACCTCACCGTGCTTCATGCCCAGGCACGAGAGGCACCGATTGTGACCATCACCCAGCGCCAGGTAACGACCGCCTCCAGAACGCCCGGGTCGATACGTTGCTATAGCAGACCCACATCGTCTTTATAAAGACGTAACGTTAAGTTTGCCAAGCAACGTCGTCTTTAGAAAGACGCACCCGAGATTGCTCTTTTAGGGGAAAAAGCTCTTTGAGCGTGATGAGGCGCACAGGGGAGAGGATCATTTGCAACAACACAAACGGTGGTAGTGCAGCCTGATGTGTGCAACCAACTCGACACGGGAAACCACCACCGCTGTAGCGCCATGCCACCAACACAAAAGAAGCTCCAAAGAGCGCGATGAACTCGTTCAGGTCGTTTCTCTCGTAGAGTAGTCAGGAGCAAATCGATGTGATAGACTGGCTCCGAAGCGAAAAGCTGAATATGTGCTGCATCTGCTGCCTACTTATGCTCACGCTGTGATCTGTGGCAGCTGGATGCAATAATCGCATGCATTGTGCATTGGCTCGTTTAGTTACACTCGAATTAGATTGGTCTCTCTAAGTGAGATCCCAAATCGTCGGTCACCGACGTGACTCGGAGTGACCGACTGTCTGAAGGAACACGATGCAGAAGAGCTGGGGGTGACAACTTTTGAACCGAATGGGGGGCAGGGGGGGGGGGGGGGAAAATGTGTAAGTTTTTCTTATTTGCCATATATATATCTATATATATATATTTTTTTTTTTTTTACATTTTAGTGCTGCCGTTCAGAAGCTACAGGAGATACTAAATGTTTACCAGAGACAAAATAAGTTCTTCACCTGCTCTATCAATTCAAAGAGTTTCACCCCCGAGTGTTCGGAATCTGTAATAGTTGCATATGAGTCCCTCAGTTGTTGTCAGTGTGAAAAGATGGATCTCAAAAATCACACAGTCTTTGTTGGAAAGGGTTCAAATACACAAAAATGCTGGAAAACCAAATAATTTGTGGGAGCTGAAGGATTTTTCTGAAGAACAGCAGGCAGTTTAACTGTTCAGGACAAACAAAGGACTCATGATCAACTATCACTGAACAAAAAACACCACAGTATTAAGAATGTAAAGGATGTAAACTTTTGAACGGGGTCATTTTTATAAAATCAACTATTTTCTCTTGTGGACTATATGTAGACATCTTTTATGTGAAATATCGTATTCAGGTCAGTACTAAATAAACAATAACATGCATTTTGTATGAGTCCTCTTATTTTGGTAAAACAATTAACATTTTGCAGATTCTGAAAGGGGGATGTAAACGCTTGACCTCAACTGTATATAATTTCCAGAATATACACTTAACTTGTTAGTTATGTTGCAAGTCTAAGTGTCATATAATTAACAGGTGGTGACCAACATGGTGGAATATTTGCAAAATGCAGAGACCAGTGATGCATTCCTGCACATTTTGGGAACGACATCCTAGACCTTCGTCATTGTTTCAGGCTATAATGCCATTGAAACTGACTCATTACTTGAGGCTGTTGACCTTTTGCTTCAAGTCTTTTTTCTGTTGATTTCTTTTTTCCTTTTTTTGTGCTTTAACTACACTAAGCAGTGTCTTCCTACCTGAGAATTTCTCCAGCATGCAGTATATCATCAGGGCAACAGTTTTTTTTTCTTGCCACCTGTAACATGTTTCATATTTTTGTGTCACATGTATTGTCTGTTGTAGGACTCTTTGTTTGGCTTAGTTTTAATAACACAATATTTGGACTGATTCTCATGTGGCAATATTAAATTTTTGCGTGTTCTGGTGATGCAGTGTTGACAGAATAGGAATCTACAGTGCCTAGTTTACGCAATTTTGTGTTTTAAAGAAACTGATCTACAAAAACTTGTTTTATTTGTGTCTGTAAGGGTTGAATGAAATGTGTGACAGCATCCATTCAAAAATTGTTTTAAAAAGAAATGTGAAAACTCATTCATTTGATATTTACAGTAGCATTTTTTGAGTAATTGTATTACAGAATAATAATAATAATTTTGCATTCCTTTGTGATCGTTATTTATTATTATTGGTAAATATAAAGGTAGCAAGGCAATAATATAACAAATAACCCAATGTTTAGGTAATGTTTAACCCAGCAACACAGTTAACCTTACCCACTGGTTGGGTCAAATAAACAACCCAGCATTCTGGGTAAAACGGTTAAACCCAGCACTTGGGTCAAAACAACCCAGCGTGTGTTCTGTCTCATAGTTACCCAGCGGTTGGGTTCTTTTTTAACCCAGTACTTTTTAGAGTGTGGACTTGAACAAGACACAGGTGAGGGTGATCGGTAATGCGGGGCACCAGGCTTAAACACAGAAAGTGAGACTAGAACAACAATGAAACACAATGCAAACTAAAGCCCTATTCAGACAGGACTAGTTTTACAGCAGGACTGTAGACAAATTTGTGTTTCACAGATGTAGATTACCGTCCGAATCTGCCAAGTCTGTAACCTCTGTAATAATTCCAGAGCAAATTAGCTACTGTTTTTCATCAAACTCAGCGATCCTCTGAGAAATCTAACCCGGTCTAAATGTGACTGTCTGTGATTGCTGACGATATTTTTTTGTGTTTTGGCCACCATGAACTACCGTAGGCGCACTAACTAATCTGTGCATTTTGCATGCCATTCTTTTTGGATGTAGATGAGTTTGCCTCCCAGGAAAGTAGTAATAATAATAGTCAAGAGCCAGATCACACATACTGTTAAGACTGGTTACAGTAAAATCAATGTCAGGTAAGATTACTCGCCTTCATTTCTGCACTCAATAACATAATGTTTTAATTACACATGTACTTTTATGAAAATTAAACATGGTTTGCAGTTGAGGTTATAGTTTATGAGTATAAAATGCATGTATAAGCATGTGATCTCTGCAACGCCCAGATGTACAAAGCAGAACCTCCCATCTCTGAAATAAACACAGTGATGTTAGTCCCAACCGAGCTGGTACATGGAATCACGGATGGCAGGTGGTAAGACCTGTAACTCAAAATCAATTAATAAAAGTCGGAGGGCAGACAAATTTCTGAGCACCTGAATGTTTCTGTGTTCTATAGAACAGTCATATAACTGAACGGTTTTATATAGTATCACTGTACTGTATGTGTGTGTGTGAGAGAGAGAGAAAGGCCCCAACAATACTGCAGTAAAACGTTCAGTGGTGTTAAAAGGTGTTACAAATCTGTTCTGTCAGGAATCACACTGTAAATCTCGCCCGTATCACAGAAACATTTACTTACCACTAAGAGTTCTCCTAAATAGCAGTAAAAGTTTTTAGCTAAGAGTTTTCTCTGAAAACCTATCCACAGAGCTGCTGAGACCAGCTTTTACTAAGGAATAGAGAGACGTCTTAAAGGGGTCATATGATGCGATTTCAAGTTTTCCTTTCTCTTTGGAGTGTTACAAGCTCTTGGTGAATAAAGAAGATCTGTAACGTTGCAAAGAATAAAGTCTCTAATCCAAAGAGATGTTATTTATCAAAGTTAAGACTCTGCCATGCCCCCTTAAAACGGCTCGTTCTAACATGCCCCACATGTCTACATCACTGTGTGGAAATATTAGCATAATGCCACCCAAATGTTCACGCAAAGAAAGAAGAAGGCGTAACTTTTATTCTCGCTGTTTTATTGTTGCCGCCGCCGCCATGTCGTAAAAGGAGCTGTGTGTTTCGTTGTGAAAGTGAAAATACTTTGTTTGGTCTTCCAAAAAGAGGACGATATCTGCTTCGTCAAGCCTAGAGCTGATCCATGCTGGTCGCAGAGGAAATACATAAATTTCGCGCTGTCGATCGCCGGATCGGCTTTCACCGTGGACAAAGCGGAGTACAGCCCGGGGTCGTCACTGTGGTTGCAGCAAGCCCTCCGGACGCTCCTTCGTCGTATCCGCCCACCTTGATCACTTAGCCCGCCGGTCCGTTCCTAACTTTTATATTTTTATATATTTAAAGCGAGTTTGTTGGGCATTGTGGAGTAGGGCTTGTTGTTTGTCATTTCTCCGACCACAAATGCAGACATGGTTTTATGTTTACGCTGCGTGATACGCAACGAGTAAAAAGACAGTACAAGTAATTATAATCAATAATTATGTCCCCACTGAATGCAACAAAAGCCTCGTTTATAATGAGTTTTAATGTTCTTGTCTCGTCGCTCCAGCCGGACGGGGCATCACAGGTATTCGGTGAGGGGCGTAAATTTTGTCTCACGCTTGAGGTATTTCGGCCTATCACAATGCACGGGTAGCTGGCCAATTCACAGCACACCTCGTGCTTTCAGAAAGATGTAGCTTTGTACAATATCTGTAAGAATCATAGACACTTTAAGCTGAGAGTAAGGGATATGGATGATGTCAGCATGCTTACTATGCATACAGTGATTGGCTGATAGTCTCTATCAGAGATTTAATCATGGAAATATTGTACAGCGCAATATTATGTTGCCATATTCAAAAAAAGATTTTTAAATAAAACTGCTAATTGCAACATTCAAAAAAAGATTTTAAAATACAGGCTAAGTGTCACTAATTAAACAAATAATCGCATATATTAGCTATTGTCAGACTCTTATAGGTATGCTTCTCATAAAACAAATTAGTCTACTATGAATTTAGGGCTGCCCTGCGACCTAATAGATTTTTCTGGTCGACATAGTAGTCGTTCATTTTCAGCATTAGTCGATATTCGTCGCACTTTTAGTATAAACAAATAAATCATATAATGAGCATGAATTGCCTTACATGCCTAATATAGCGCTCAAAAAAGGCTTGCCACAGCAGTGCAACGGCAAATATAATAATTCTGAATGTAGGTGTTAGGAAAAAACCAAGCAAGTACATGCATTAATGTTATAATTTCTTGTACCACTAGGCTTTTGTTTTCGGTTTAAGAGATGAAGTCGGTGACACTGACTCGTCATCTCCGCAGTAGGACTGCCTGCATGTTTCAGTCTGAGAATATTTGTTTTCTATTTGAATTGGTTCATTAATATAGTTCACTCTCGATAGATATATTTTTAATGTCTGTAATAAGGCAAGCATACACTGAGTTTCGAAGTGACGCGCTCAAGTTCACAGAGTCCGAGACGGCAGAAAGCCGAAATCATGGCTGATAGTGAGACATGCAAACATAAAAGAAAACCAAACTAATGGTTTTATCTAACTATATTAAGGATATAATCAAAAATTTGGAGTTGGGATAACCTCCAAACCAAAGCCGATACCTTTTTAAAAGCTAATTATCGTCAAATGTTTCTAAAATGTTTATATTCTGAGGCCGATTGCTGGCAACAGCCATTTTAGGATAGTTCAGATTTGGTCTTAGTGACTTAGGAGTCCTCTTCACTACTCCTAACCTTTCACAGATTTAGGAGCTAGTTTTAGTGCTCAAACACTTTGTGAAATACTCTTAGAACAGAAATTTAGGAGTTCTAAATTTAGGACTGACACACCAATTATTTTTAAGATTTTCTCCTAAATCGGTGAGTTATGAGCTACTTTTAGCCTTAAGATGTTTTGTGAATACGGGCCCAGATATTCAAAGTCTAATTTAAACATTAAAATAAAGAACAGGAGTCATGGTCATTCTTTGATGTGGGAGCCTAGCACTGAAACAGGAGACTGATGTAAATATAGTAAATAATATATTTTTTTAATTTTTGTTTGTTTGCTTGCTTGTTTTACTTAATATGACTGAAAAATAACCCCCATTTGTGACCTATATTTCCCATCTTTAATGATTGGCTCTTATAATGCCCCAGCTGAGAAACCCTACTCTAGAGCAAGCTTTAGTTGTAAGTTTTCCATGAAGAAAATGTGGTAACGCTTTAGATTACAACCCGCAATGTACTGCGTAAGTAAACAGAATTTACAGCGTAACTTTTTTGTAAGTACAGTGTACCTATTCAGTACCTCCGTGTAGGTATAAGGTAACAATATACAAAGTTTGGAGAATAAAGGAGTAATAATCTGTAAAACTACAAATTATTTCTACTGTAAGTATTTTGAAACTAAGGGGTACCTATTCTAATATTACAGGGTATGTATGACCTCTTATATTTGCAAGCATGAACTTTATTTGCAAGCATGATTAAGCAAAAACATACACTGTGTACTTTTTTATAGCCTACACATATAAAACACACTGGTAATTGTTTCAATCCAAACGCTCGGTTGAGACTGTTGGGTTAGGAAGCTGGCTTGATTTGACCCAATTTGGGGTGATATCAGTAATAAGTAACCCGACATTGCTGGGTTATGAATGTGGAGGACGAGAATGAGAGCATGCAGCAAGTCACGTAAGTTCAAACGTGAACGGCTCTGTGTGCGACGAAATCCGTGACTGCGGTGCTTAAGATGGGAACATGTGTGGAAAATAGGAGAAAACTAATCGAAGTGCAGACGAGGGACAACTTTGAAACTGTCTGGAGTGTGTTCCTTTAAAACTGCAGCAGTGAATGTGGTGAGCGCGAACTGGAAACAGCTGGAAAATGGCGCATGAGACGATGTCTATCCATGTGCGGCGCTCATGGACAGGATATGTGTAGTAGAAAATACAAACCCCCCCCCCCCCCCCCCCCCAAAAATAATTCGACCGAAGAGGAGAGCGATTTTTGAAAACTGATGGAATGTGTTCTTTTAAAACTGAGGGTTTTGTTCAGTAGTAGGTTCATAAACATTGTGCAGAGCGAACTTGAAGGAGCGCTAAATACGGGGAACTGAAATTACTCACGGTTATCAAAATGGGGCTTGAGGACGGGATAAAACTGTAAATCAAAGACATGGAAAATCCTGTCGGTCACATAATATGACACCGTTTAATCTTGACTTCAGTGTTTATTACTGCTTGTTGTCTATGGCGGGCTTGGGTTGCCATTAATAGTTTAACTAGTCATGACTATTAATCAATAGTATTAAGCAGTGGGTGAAAAACATGTGAACAAATTGAACAAATATCGTTATCCTTAAAACAAGCTTTTTAAAGGATTTGTCGTTTAAATCTGTATAATCTGTTTATAAGTATGGAGTTGCTTGCTCTGTTCTGAACTGGTGTAATTAAATTGTAATCTGTTATTAGGCTTATCTGGTTTGGTCGTGTGTACTGTGTTCATCTGTGTGTGATATTTTATAAACCATTTTGGGTTAATTTAACCGCAGTTGCCGTATAGTAAATGCAAAACAATATTTGAATTAAATAAAATAGTCCACCATGTTTGATACATTACTTGATATATAATGTATGTATGTATGACTTACTGAATAAACAATCGTTTCAGAGCAATTTGCTGTAGCCACTTACCTTGTAACTACATGGAACAAGAGGGGAAACAAAGCACCACTTTAATTTAAGCCCGCAAATGTTGTATTTACCCTGAAACTACATGGAACAAGAGGGGAACAAATCACCACTTTAATTTACAACCCGCAATGGTGTATTTGTTACCTGTAAATACGTGGAACAATGGGGGAAGGGGAACAATACACAAGCATCGCACTTTAATTTACAGTACAGACCGAAACATGTTGTATTACCCGTAACTAGTGGTTGGAACAAGTGGGGAACAACACGCACCACTTTATTTACAGCCCGCAAATGTTGTATTTATCCTGTAACTATGTGGAACAAGGGGGGAACAAAGCACCACTAATTTATAGCCTGCAAATGTTGTATTTACCCTGCAACTACATGAATCAAGGGGGGAACAAAGCACAATTTTAATTTACAGCCCGCAAATGTTGTTTTTACCCTGTAACTACATGGAACAAGGGCGGAACAAAGCACCACTTTAATTTACAGCCCGCAAATGTTGTATTTACCCTGTCACTACATGGAACAAGGGGGGAACAAAACACCACTTTAAATTACAGCCAGCAAATGTTGTATTTACCCTTTAACTACAAGGAACAAGGGGGAAACAAAGCACCACTTTAATTTAAGCCCGCAAATGTTGTATTTACCCTGTAACTACACGGAACAAGGGGGAACAAAGCACCACTTTAATTTACAGCCTGCAGATGTTGTATTTACCCTGTAACTACGTAGGTCAAGGGGGGAACAAAGCACCACTTTATTTTACAGCCCGCAAATGTTGTATTTACCTGTAACTACATGGAACAAGGGGGGTACAAGCACCACTTTAATTTACAGCCCACAAACGTTGTATTTACCCTGTAACTACATGAAACAATGGGGGAACAAAGCACCACTTTAAATTACAGCCCGCAAATGTTGTATTTACCTGTAACTACATGGAACAAGGGGGGAACATAGCACCACTTTAATTTACAGCCCGCAAATGTTGTATTTACCCTGTAACTACATGGAACAATGGGGGAACAAAGCACCATTTTAATTTACAGCCCGCAAATGTTGTTTTTTACCCTGTAACTACGTGGAACAAGGTGGGAACAAATCACCACTTTAATTTACAGCTCGCAAATGTTGTATTTACTCTGTAACTACATGGAATAAGGGGGGAACAAGCACCACTTTAATGTAGAGCCCGCAAATGTTGTATTTAACCTGTAACTACATGGAACAATGGGGGAAAAAAGCACCACTTTAATTTACAGCCCACAACTGTTGTATTTACCCTGTAACTACATGAAACAATGGAGGAACACGTTGGACATAAACACAGATTTGTATATTTGCACAGTAATTACAGAAAAAAATATTGCACTAGTTTTAATTTAATAGTTCGATGGCCAAATTAAACCCTCTACTTTTTTTTGCTATAAAAACACCACAGTATACATCCACTAAAATACAAATGTTGTATCATGTATTTTCTTCTGCGAACAGCTGGAAAGAGGTAAACTTGTTTAAGCTGCATTGAACCTTGAAGGTATATATCATGCAAAGTTATTTGGTGATAGTGGTGTTGAGAAGTTGCTGAAATCGACGAATAAGCTTTCATAAGGTAAGTAGACTTGTGAATTATAAATCATAGCAGAAAGTCATTAACTCATTTCACTACTCCAGTTTTGTTCAGTAATCTCCATCATGTCCGTCCTTTTTTAATAGAATGTGTACCCCATGGTTAAAAAATACCTATACGCCTATAATAAAATGCCAATATAAAATTATAAAAAATAAAAATCGTCTTTCTAAATCATTCCCAAACAAAAGATTGTTGTTTAGGCCAAACATACCACATAATATTAGAATAAGCACCTCTTAGTTTCAAAATACTTACAGTATAAATGATTTGTAATTTTACAGGTTGTTACCCCTTTATTCCCCAAACTTCGCATATTATTCCCTTATACCTACACGGAGGTACTGAATAGGTACACTATAATTACAAAAAAGTTACACTGTAACTTCAGTTTACTTACGCAGTTATTTACAGGTTGCATATCTGGTAGTTACCCCCTTATTACCCAAACGTAACACATTGTTCCCTTATACCTACACGTATGTTCTTTATAGGTACACTATAATTACAGAAATGTACACCGTAAATTCAGTATACTTACATAGTTCTTACAAGCGTTACCGAAAATGTATTACGTTTTGGAAGAGTATTGCAAAATGTGATATTAGGATATTACTTACTGTAGCTGCTACAAACTAACCTTTTATTATTTATTCCTAGACAAAAGAGATTTCATCATTGCCTTTGTGCGTTTCTAACAAAAACATAAAACAAAATCTATGCTTTTAGTTATATCAAGACTATTGTGGTTAAGGTTTTTTGTTGTTTGCTCATAAATTATTCAAAAGCTTTACTAATGGTGTGTTTTGTTTGTTTTTGCCAGTGGTAATTTATAAAGCCCAGCTGTCTGTCTATCATGAACTTGTTAACCAAGTACAGTAGTTATGTTATATATCGGGCACCTTTTCAAATAATAAATATTTAAAATATTTTTCAAAAATATTCAAGTAATAAACCTATTCTCTGTATGTACAGTAGACAGCATAAATCCGTATACCCAGTCTAAACATAAAGATATATTTCTGTTTTTTAATGACCACTATTACAAGTCATGGAAAGATGACAAAATTGAAACATATTCAACATCTAATTAATTATTTTAGGCAGTTTTGCTGAAAGATTACAAAAATGAGCACACACCCTTGATTCAATTGAACAAATGTGTAATGTTCTAGTATGCAGTATCTCCTTGATAACTTGAAATGAATTGCTCTGACGCTTCTCGGTGTACAAATGCACACCACATTGTCCCATCTGTGCTGGATCAACACTGAACTGACTGGAGCTGAGTATTGGCACTATTGTCTTGCTACAGCTGCTTTACAGCAGAATTTGCTACATTTCTGAAGTTTGCGTGATTGATTTTTGAACTTTAATAATGTGAAGCTGCTTTGAAACCATCTGTATAGTATACATTGCTATAAAACTAAAAGTGACATGACTGATCTATTAACTCTTGGAGGATGACCTCGAGTGTCCTGATGTTTGATGGGAGTGTTGCTCAAGGCTCAAAAACGGCTTTTAATTGCACCAGAGATGTCTTTATTTCCTTTGATTTTATTTATTTATTTTGCTTTATGAAATATTCTAGTTTCTCTTTCTAGTTTCCCCGCCATCAAACTTAGCTGTTTACTAAATGTAAACGTTATCAGTCCAGATCATCAGTGTTTAAAAACCTTGTTTCCTGAGCTGAAGCGTGTACAGTCATTAAAGAAGTTTCAATTCAAATGAGACATCAGAGACATTCACTACACTCACTTCCTTTTGTAACAGATAATGAGATAACACAGCAGATATCACAGCCTACATCTCGCTGTATTGATTTGTTTTTCACTGAAGACTGAAAAGTGGCCACAAAAAGTACAACTTTATGGCACAATTAAAAGGCTCTGATCGTCACACTGAGCAAAACATATCTAAGATTGATCTAATATATATATATATATTGCAAGTATCATTTGTTTGAGTAAAACATTTCACTAAAAGAAAAAAAAAAGTTAGGTTTGAATTGAAAAACAAAACAGACAAATGAAGTAAACAAATACAGACCGAAATACTGTGGTTTTCGAAAGTTAGTGGAACTTATAATGTAATGTATACTGCCGGTCAAAAAAAGTTGGGAACATAAGTGTACGATTTTACTGTTCATCAAAGGGTGTTGTATTTGGACCAAAATAAAAGTCAATGTCAAATTTAAAAAAAAATTGAATGTAAATGTCTGTAATACATTTTTAAAGTCATTTCAATTGGAATATATCTTGTATTGTTATTGATTCCTGTGATGACAAAGCTGAATTTTCTGCCGCCATTGCTCCAGTCTCTAGCAATGGTGGACTATGTCATATCCAACATCCCAGAATGATTAAATGCAAAACCGTAAAGGTTTTGGAAACAAACTTTAAGGGGTGGGGGGAATGTTAACAGAAGGAAATGTCCAAAATTATAAACCATACCCATCAATAATCCAGCATCACTTTTAAATTTGCTCATACTTAAGAGTTAGTAATATGAGATGTAGTCAGGCTGAACACACAGCAACGTGACACTCAGAAGACCCTAGCAACCACATTGCAGTGCAAGCTTTGCATGGCCAAGAATCACTTGCATTTTTTAAAAATCAGGTTGAGACTTCCTGAGAAAGCCCACAAGCCACACAGTCACGAAATATGTACTCAGATCATGCGCTTAGGGAACTTCCACCATACATACTACATACTTAATACTCGTCTGGACATTCAGCTCTGTGACAAACATTTAAGTTTATAATTATTTCTCTCTTCACACCAACTGTTGAATTTCCTTCTGAAATCTCCCTTTTTGCCATGAATCATTCATATTGATTCACCGCTCGGAAGCTCTCAGTTCACTTGGGGATCTACTTAGAAACAATTAGTGGACACCTAAATCCACACTGAGCAAAGCTGCTGCATTTCTGGATTGGATAAAGTGTGTTATTTGACTAGTGGGAACATACAGAGTCATGTAAATGTACTTAATATTTCAATTTAATTCTAATAGTTTTCTAATTTAGAATTTCTCATTCTAAAAAACAACATCAAATTACACATTATTTATTTATGTAATCATAAATCCAAGACTCGGCTTGCTGGATGTACCTGATTATTGTAGCGAATCAGCTCATGTGTGTGTAAATATTGGAATTAATTAACCATAACTAGTTATAATTAACTATTCAGGAACTTTCGAAGCGACTTGTTTAGATATTTAGCTTACCACTCAGGGTCAACTGTCTTGTCAATTCTAAGACCGTTAATTTCCTGGTTAAAGGAAATAACTTTATTACTGTACAATTCTACAAAAGCTTGAAGCATAAATCTGCATGATTAAGTGACTCCAGTTATGAGCAAACAATGAACACGTCAAGTGTTATACAAGTAAGGTTTTATTAACTACACAGACATTTAAACTAGTCTAACATACTACATAAAACATTAAGCCGGTCTAAATACACATACACACACACACACACACATACAGTGTATAGGAAGGGTTAAAGTTTAACTCAGCATAGAAAGAGGCATAAAGAATGGATTTTATGGAACACTTTGCATGTATATTCAACAGATCAAAGCCTTCAGGGATACGTCAGAATCTGAGTTCAAACACACCTTTGTAAATAGGTTCTTGGCATGATACTAATGTATCAATTAATAAGACTAAGTTTGTTACTTAGCGAGTCTCGGCGGTCTGAAAGAGTTTCCTGATGCAAATCTTAAAGCTTCCCTTAGATCTTTGCTGAATTCGGGTCGATTAGAAGAACCAGTTTGAGTCAGTGTCAATTGATGAATGGAAAGGACTAGGCCGAAGAAAGGCCCGGCACAGCTTGGATCCTGCAGCGTCTTTTCCATTTAATTAGCTTTATGACCGAACCACCGGACTGGTGCGGGTCACATGGCGTGTGGGTGATCTTTTAAAGCCTGCAGATCACGCCTCTCAGATGGGTTTGTCCAATGGGATGCGAGGAATATCCCACGCGGAGGGGAAAACGGGATAGTTTTATGACTCTTTGTCTTGTAAGATGGTATTGACATATGTAATTCGCTTGTGTGTGATAGAGACACCAATTGAGTAGCGATCCTTAGAATCATCAATAGTTGCATAGGTATCAGCGACTAATATACACGCTTGTTGTGTCGCTCATAGAAGGCGATTCATAGATACTAGACAGGTAGAGTGCTATTGAATGAGTGGTTTTATCGTAAGCATGAATAAAAATAGTCTTTAATACAACAGATTAATACAAAACAGTAATAATACACACAATGGCCTGAAGAAAAAGTGTGTTCATTCAAAGAAAGGTTTTTACTATGAATTAATTAGTAGAAAAGTCAATTTATACTGTGCATTTGTACCCCTTGTTTCTGGAGAAAGCAGAATAAGAGCCGGCTCGCATTCCACA
>JADLZN010010361.1:0-79664 GCA_018155175.1 Sinocyclocheilus anophthalmus
TCCTGGCCCTCATTCTAGCAAGGAGAGAAGATGAGGAGAGAGAACCAGACTCCTCCTGCGCTCCTTCACCGCTGAAGTGAGCAGCAGATCCTGGTTTCTTTACAACTGACTTCTTTATAATATCGGCATCCTATATTTAAAAAAAAAAACACAACATGAGTGCCCAACAACCATTTATTATTCTTTTGGGGGTTAACAGGATATTGTATCCTTATTGACATACCTTGCATTTCTCTGCTGCTTTTGCCATTGTCCCAGACAACTGAGACAGAAGTGAGTTTTTCTTATGCCCAAACCTTCTCCTAAGAGCAATATTTTATATTTACTTAAATTTATTAAAATTTGATAATATTACAATACACATTATTTTTAATTTCCATTCAGTTTAATAAAATCAAAATAGACATACTTGACTGGAGGTGGGGTTGCTGTTGTTGACCCTCTTGAGAAAGAAAGCCTGCAGTTTTGTCTGGAGATCTTCAGAGCTCTCAGTGCATCCTTCGCAACCCTATTGGCTTTGGCTTCCACAAGCACATAATCCGGGTTCGATGCCTCCATGATGGTGTCGTGCTTCATGACGCTGTGGATCCCTGATTTTTTAAAGAGTTTGGCTAGAACATATTCATCACTCTTTTTCTCATTTTCTTCCTCCTCCTCCTCCTCCTCCTCATTTTCCTCTTTCTTGAACCTCCGTTTCTTCACCAGGTGAGAAATGCGACAGCCCTCAAACTTAGCATCTTCAGAGTGCTTGCACTTTTTATGCTTGCGCTTGTGTCTGTCTGAGGATAACGTGTCCTTTTCTGGCATTTCACAGTGCTTTTTCTTCTCTCTGTGCTTTTGAGGGCTGTTCGCAGAAGAATGATCTTTACTAATGCTGTTTGCCAAACGATCAGCAGTGGAATGAGGTTCAAGGCTATTGCTCTGCGACCCAGACGCATTGGTGTTTGAGAGACCATTGGCTGAGGTAGAGTTTCTGCTTCCTGACAGAGATGTGTTATCTTGGTCGTTAACACAAAAAGCAGATGAAGTAAACGATGATGGTCTGGAGGTTCCCTGAGAAGGACGGGAGGTCTTGTGTCTTTTTGGAACCTGGACATCTGACCCTGTGCCTATAAAATAAGCAAAAAAGACATCACAATTTAATAGAGCTACGTATCTGCACTCTCAGGAAAAAATGTGCTAAAAATGTAACTTCAGGAGTGAAACTGCTTTTCACTGGTGCAAAGGTCAACTATGTATCTTATTTATCCCTAAATGGTTAATTGTAGTAACTTAAGGGCACATATTACAACCTCAAGATAATAATATGCATCTTTTCGGGGTAGTCGAGGTACAAAGTTGTCTCTTTAAGGGTACTACCCCTGACAGTGTACCAATAAAATGTTTTTAAATGGTATTTACAATGACTTCAACATGTTCTCTTTGTGAAACCAGCCAAATGAACAGAGCTGTTCTTACAAAGAAAATATGTTCAAATTGTTAATATATCCATGAATTACCTGCAAATATCGCGCTGGTTTCTGTTCCCTGGGAGCCGTCAGGATTGCTCAGCGTGAAAAGTTCATAAATGTCATTAGACTTGAAAAACTGCCTCTGCTTAGGATCTTTTAGTACTCGGTTGGTGAGAAACTGTTTGAAGATTTGTCTATGGAAAGAAACAAGAAATACTGTACTTTTTTTTTTTAAATCATCGTTATGATACACCCTAGTCCCACATTTTCTGAATTATTTCCTTTATATCCTAAACACTGACACGCCACAATCTCACCCTGCTGGATGGTTTATCTGCTTAACAAATACATTGCGTCTCGGGTTAGTTCGAAATTGCAAAATTAATATGCAAACAATCTTGCTCTTCACAGTCCTTTCCAAATTCTCATCGCCTCCCTACAAATAACCCAGTAGTCTACAACTAGTCTACAATTAATTGTGTTGATATCTAATTAAAAAAAATAATGCATTTCAATTTCTGTCTATTGAGCTCCTGCAGACAGAAGTAGGACATTATGGATTATAATAGTCCTCCTCACCATTACCAGCTCCATCTCAATGCCCAATCCTAGGAAACTAACCTGTGGTAAATCTTCTCCTCAATTGTTCCAGCTGTCAGCAGCCTGTAAACCGTCACCTGCTGCTTCTGCCCAATCCTCCAGGCACGCTCACGAGCCTACAGGAAGAGGTCAACAGTTCACATCAATACCGTTCAGTGCTGCACGCTTTAAGAAGAATAGTTTGCATCAGATACAGCGAGAACATGCGTTCTAGATGCAAGATACTGCTTTGGCCAACCTGAATGTCCGTGCTGGGGTTCCAGTCTGGGTCGTAGATTACAACCCTATTGGCTCCAGTCAAATTAACTCCCAAACCTCCAACTCTTGTTGTCAGAAGGAAGATGAAGATGAAGATGTCTTTGTTCTGGAAAAAAAAGGTTTTAAAAGCTCCTTAACCATCACAGAGAGCATAAAACAGGCACCGTGATCTTGTTCACCTGGTTGTACTGAGTGATTAGAGGCTGTCTGGACGCAATGGTAATAGTGCCGTCCATTTTGAGATATGAGAAGCCATTCTCCCTCACAAACACCTCCAAGATCTCCAGCATCTGTGTGTGTGGGAGAAATGGTTTGAGACAGAGCATTGAGAACAGGATTAGTGCTAATAGGATTAAGTGAGATTAATATTACATGTACAGAAGTACCAACTGTGTGGGTTTTAGGTTCTCTCTGAAGCCAAATCTCATTTCTATTGAACAAAGACAGCTGGGTCCTGACAGACACCCTACAATGCAATAAGATCTCCTAATGAATTATATTAGAGGGCAAAATGACATCATAACTTTATTGGTCCTTTAGTGGTGCTGCTGGAGATAGTGAGAGTGCAGCTTGTCCATCAATACTGTTGGTTTATTCGCACCTCTTTACTTCAATGACGGCCTGATAGATCTATTTGGATGGATTTGCCGAAAATCCACCGATCATATCATTGCCATCCTGCAAACATTTTTTTTTCTATCCTTATTTTTGTCACTCCTTTCTTACCGACCTGCCTGGACTGGGTGAAAAGCAAAACTCGTGTCCCTGTTTGAACCACAGGCGCAGCAGTGACTCCACCACAATCATCTTCCCAGAGCGTTTCCAGTAACCGAAGTGCTCCTCCTCAGTCAGCTGCTCATCAGGGATGCCTCGGAGCAACCGGGGCCCTCCTGTGAACAGATCCGGGTGGTTGCAGATCTTCCTCAAAGCTATGAGGCCTGAGAAAACCTAGAACCACAGGGTGGGGAATTGAGATTAATACACCGGATGGATATGTTAATATACATTTAATAGAGGAAGAAAAACAGTTCCCTTTCCTTATGAGCAATAGCAAACACAAATCTTAATATTAATAAACCTGGTTAATTTAATGATGGTAATTGACCAGAGCAAAGTAAAGTCTCTTTCTTGAAGTAAATGCAGCAGTCTTTGCATTATATATGTGGCTTAATGGAGTTTGTGACCACATAAGAGGGGTTTGTAAACTGCTCTGCAACCTACAGCTTTTGCCTCCACAAAACACACTTGGAGCATTTTGATGAATAGTTTGTATAAAGGAGCTTCTCCTTGCTGTGACACTTCACACATAAAGAGAGTCAATAGATCACAGGGACTGTTTTTTTATGCAACAAGCATCTTAACAGCTGTATAAAGCTGACACAACATTTATCAATGAAAAGAGATTCTGCATGCTTGTGACAAGGTAATTATCAACAAAGGAAAATATACTAGTACACACTATTATTAACAAAAAAAGTCGCAGTTCAAGAGTCCATTTTTACATTTTCTAAAAGCAACAGGTTTTTTTCATACACAATGTATCTGCATACACCATGTGTGAAAAGTTAGTACAAGTGAGCGTATTTCAAAAGGCGGTAAAACCTTATGATCATGTTCTCCAGCATGATTTGCAAATTAGCTTTTTTTAGCGACCAACAATTAATGGTGAATCATACATACGGTGCATCTTATTCATTTTACATGATAAAAAATCTAAAACTTAGTTTTAGTTTAAATTAGATTTTGATGTTTGAATCCCACTAATACAATTGGAGTGTTCAAACATTTCACTACAAATTCCTGAACCTCTTTAAATGCTTCTCTCTACAGGCTTTTAAACATGTATGTGAACATATAATGATACAGCCTGTCATTGCTCTCAAATAAATGGATAATGAATATGTGAGGAACAGAAGATCATCCATTTTAAACAATCACATTAGTGTTTCACACATGGATCCTTTACCCGCATGTCTCCATTCAGAATTTGATAAACTTCCTTGGAGTCCAGAAAATTCTGGTAAACCTGCCGCTGATCTTCTGTTAATCTGCAGAACAGGACCTGTTCGGACAATAAAACATTATAGGCTGTAATTTTTTATGTTCTGACGGAAGGCAACATATATTTAATAATTTTTATAAAATATATAAAATAATTATTCAACAGTTAAAACAACAGTAGGAAGTTTCAATGTTTGCATCTCTCTGATATTCTGGAATTGCTTGGTGACAAAGCTTGATGCTCTGGCTTCATTTAGAATTTTTAAAGAGAAAACAGAGTTACAAAATAACTGGCCAAACTGTGTCTGAAATGCAAGTTACTAAAAGCAATCTCTAACTCACAACTGTGCTGTTGTCACGCAAGGAATGCACAGACAAATAGTGGAGTATAGATTTATCTGTTATATGTATTGTATGGGCACCTGTTCATTTTTGTCAGGTAAAGAGAGGTTTGCTTTCACATCAGCCTTCATTCTTCTCAGCAGGTAAGGGTTAATCGTGTCACGAAGAACACAAGCACATTTATAGGCTGTCTGGACCTGAGGAATAGAAATTAAAAACTAAAACCATTCGCAACAAATCAATAACAACATTCCCTGCTACACATGAAAACGGTTGATAGAACTAGACTCAAAATGTCGACAATGGCTAGTGACAAAGGTTGCTTATAATGTAATGTTCATTTTCAAAATAAATGTTTTTTTTTTTTTACTTTAGTCATCAAAGACTCCTGAAGCTTTGTATCACAGTTTGCACAAAAATATTAAGCAGCACAGGTGTTAGTTATCTTAAAAAGAAAAAAAGCAAACAAGAAAGTTTCTTGAGCACCAAATCAGCATATTAGAATGATTTCTGAAGGATCATGTGACACTGAGGTCTGCAGTAATTGCTGCTGAAAAATCAGCTTTGCCATCAAGGAATAAATTACATTTTAAAAATATAAAAGGTAGTGTTTTTACTTTTTTTTTTTTTACTGTATTTGTCAAATAAATGCATCTTAAATGCATGATAAGGGTCTTTCAAGACACTTCTTTCAAAAACATAACTTTTAATCAGCAGTGTGTATGTTTTAACTTTTTGCAAGCAAACACACCAACTAAAATCTATTTATGTTTTTGGCTAATTAACACGCATCCACTTCAATACACTTTATGAAAGACAAACAAATATGTGTGTCCTGAGGCATGTCAACAGCCGCTTGTTCTCTTTCTCTCCTCCTATCAGCAGATTGAAACATTAAAGATTCATAAGAGTGCTGCTGGACTCCAAAGGGGGGCTGCACTCTTTTATCAATAATGTTCTCCTGATCCAGCGTTAGGCCAAATGCCATTTAGCTGTAATTTAAAGGGGTTTTCAGATCAAAAGAAAGCCTGCAGTTGAACCACAACACTGCAGGACATACAACGAGCCCGGATTAGGGCCCATTTGAGAGGACAAACGAGAGAGAGAGATACAGAGAGAGATAGTGGGAATAAATAGGATACAGCATAGGCGTCAGTAAGAAGCTGGCCTGCAAAGTGCTCAGTCTTTCCCATGTTTCCTTCTTTCTGGACGTGTAAGACATCCATCTTTTCTTCTTTCCTTTGTAGTTTGTCAAAGATTTTTAAAAACCCTTTCCTCCACGTTTAATTTTAAAATGGTCCAGCAATATAAAAGAATAATTGGTTTAAAAAGTACAAATATACATGTAGTTTCTCAATAAGAGTAAAGATGTAAGAAAGAGGCAGCATCATTATAAGAAAGAATTAGCAAATGGGGTTATAATGTCGTAATGCTCAATGTCGTCATTCTCAAAATCTCAAAAAGACAAAAAAGTTTGGAATTTATTATTATTTTATGTAGGTAAGATATTTTTATTCAATACGCGAGAGGGACACTAGACTTTAAAAAGTCCTGTTTAAAAAAAAAATAAAACTAAAAAGACATGAATAGGCATGAAAAGGCAAAAAACTGTGATTTCTGTTTTGATCACAAATCAATTTTAATTTTTTATACCAAACTTTATATAAAGACGATTCTCGCGTCGCGCCTTCTTCTCAACTATGTATGAAAGATATAACAGAATTATTTGATATACCATTTTGCTTTATGCATTATGTGTGTAAAATGGCCATAAACGAGTTTTTCCATGATATACAATGTATTTATAAACTGTATCTAATTTGCATATTAATGTGTTTTTGGGGCAAAACAGTACTGAAAAAGAAGTGTAATAATGGGAAAGATTTTCATTATCATATGTATATAATTCCTTCCATATCAATGTTGGGTCTCCCAAAATGCGTAATAACATGCGTTAAGTCCTGGTGTCCTTAAAGTGGAACATGTATGAAATGATATCTGTTTCATACAAAAGTCTATTTTGATTTGAACCCCATTAACATTTTCCTGAGATGTTGATTTTGAAAACAATTTGAAAATTAGTCAGATTTAAATGATCATTACAAAATATTATCATGAAACAAGGGTGTTTGATCACTAAATTAAAAACTCCATAGCTGGGAGTCAGATACATGTGCAAAGTGATTTTAAATAGTGCACTGGATGGATGTTAGTTCATTTTTCATATACATATTTTTCGTGCAAAGAAATGCATACTGCATAAAGTGTAAATTCCAATTGCAAGATTGTAAAAACTTCTCTAATTTCTCAAATGAATATCCACTAAAACTAAATTTATGAAGGTATGAGGCTGGTCAGCAGGACTGTGCAGACAGCTGGGAAAGGAGAGAGCGCCATGAGCCAGAGGTTAGCTATCTACAACCATTTAATAACATTAATAATTAGTAAAGGTTTTTATTATTGGCAGAGGAAACATCAATAGCCTTTTAAAGCAGTTCAGAAATGAAATCCATAAAGTAAGTGTGCTATTAAAAAGCTTTCCTAATAATGGCGTGTCTAGATTCCATTCACCATACAGCTATCACTACACTGTTAGAATTTTTTTTATATGCCTTTGAATTAATACAGCCACTTCCATCTCTGTGTAATATACAATGTGTTCTGTGTGCATTACACAGTTATATTTGATGTAAATTATAGGCTTATATATGAATAATAAGAGAATTTGAACTGCCTTGATCAGTAAGCTCTGGGTGATGAGTGGTTCACCTGCACTGGAGACGCATTAGCGTATCCTCCCATGTTAATGGGCATGGAGAACTGCTCCATGAAGATGGCCAGAGTCCCCAGCTTCCCTGGAAACACGAAGTCAAAAAGCGACCACAGCTCTTTGAGGTTGTTCTGCATGGGTGAGCCAGAGAGGATAAAACAAGTGGGGTGTCCGGAACTGTGTACAGAAACAGAAATCAGTGACAATCCTTCATACGTTACGAGATCAAAATAGTTTTAGAGCTGATCTGCACAAGCAGTTAGATATTACTTGACAATAAAGCCCCCTTTATGATGGATTTGGTTTTAAAGCGCCATTAGTTTCAGTTTATTCAATACCAAATCAAAGTGTTGCAAAATTTCTAATAGATTTTTTTTAATATAGCGATCAATAGCACTGGAGCTCATATAATTTGATACACACTAAATAAAGATCATTCCTTAAAGGTCTACTAGCTTTGCTTGTGTTCTTTTGCGATACCCCCGAGACTTCAATTGACAGCTTGATTATAAAATGAAGAAATCTGTAATAAAGAAAGCAACGGTCACCTGCTTGCATGACATAGTAACCCCAGCATTGGGGTTCCTAATTTTGTGGCCCTCATCCAGGATGACGTAATGCCAGTCGTACTTCTGGATGTAATCTTGCATAATACGGATGTATGAGTAGGAAGTGATGAGGATGCTGTGACTCGCCACTATTTCCGGGATGAGCTTCTCCTGAAAATGAGGAATAAAGGAGTGAAACCTAAAAGAAAGTAAACTCGCTTGCACAACAATGTCTTTTTTGGCAAATTGAGGAAATTGCGATAGGTTGCCGGTCTCAGGCCCCTGGCGATAGCGTCTTCATCAGAACGACTAGTCTATACGTCTGCTTTGATGTCTCACATGAACGGTCTCAAGTGTGTTCCAATTATAGACGTGCAAAGCAACTAACCTCTGTTCCCAGCCCCCCCTCCACACTTTTTTTTTTTACTTTGTAGCCAATTAATCAGGTACATCTGCTCTACAGGAGTGTTAGTGTTAGCGTGAAGGCAGTATCATTAGGTGCCAACGCTGCATAAACATTCCTCTGTCTCTCTCCCACAAGCTCTTGAGACCAACTCTCCACCTAGAGGGCAAAGCACGGACTGCCAGACAACAACCTCCATTAATCACTGTGTCAGGCAGGATGGGGAGAGGGGCAGTGAAGACCACTCACAGTAAACACTTCACAGCCGCCCCACAGCAGCTCCTGCTACCTTAGCTTTAATTAATTTAACATTTCCTTGGAGCCAATTCGACTCCAAACACTAGGATATGTGCTGACAAGGGGAAAATCTGACGCTGGCATAAACGTTACAGGCCGAAGTGACACAGTTCATCTCAATCTTGTTGTCATGTAGCTTCTTTTTATGGAAAAGTTTGCGTGTTGAGATTACATACAGAGTGGAACAAAACCGTTTACATTATGGAAGTCTCAAGAATGGATGTTCTCAGCTCCAGGAAAGCGTGACTCACCTTTTTGCTGGTGAAGGAGCCCATGTCATGGAGGACAACAACACGGAATGGAGGCCACCAAGTGTGGAACTCCTTCACCCACTGATGCATCACTGTAGCCGGACACACAATGACCGTGGGCCCCAATCCAGCATACCTACATGAGAGGAGAATGTGGTCACAACACTGGGGGAACTATGAGAGTTGGATTACTAGTTTTAATATGTAGTAGGTTTTTTAATATGCAACAAATCATCTGGTGTTCATATGGGGTAAACAAAAGCATTCAATTAAATATAATTCCAGCCCCACTTTCTTCAGTGGCAAAGCAATAAATAAATAAATAGATGATACCGTTGAAAAGTTTGGGACATGATGACTTTTTAAAAATAAATTAATACGTTTAATAAGCAAGGATGCATTAAATTTATCAAAAGGGACAGTAAAGACATTAATGACACACAAGATTTCTTAATTCAAATAAATGCTTTTTATTTTTACTTTCAATCAAATAAAAAATAAGTTCCACAAAAATATTAAGCAGCACAACTAGTTTTAACATATATAATAATAGGAAATGTTTCTTGAGCAACAAATCAACATATTAGAATTATTTCTGACAGATCCATCACGCGAATAAATTACATATATGTATAGATAAAAAAGTAAGTAATATAAATTTATGAAATAAATATACATATAAGCTATGTTGTGAATGTGAGTTTGCAGTCTACTGCAAAACAACGTTAAGAAACGGCTTTCTATAGAGTTGTCCTTGAGGTTTGCATTCAAAAACACATAACCAGCATAAAATGATTCATGAACCAATGACTCTTATGAGTCAGTTTGTTTTAGTGATTCAAAAGCATCTTGTAGTGCAACCTTTCACTGAATCCATCAGACCGGTTACTGAATCACCATGTGACTTCAGTGATATCATGCACATCGCAATGAGAGGCGAGGTTTTGTCAATACCTTGGCTTATTTATAGTGGACTTATTATCCGTAGTCCTTTTTGCGTAAAAATCCATCTACAAATTTTTACTTGCAATTACACACATTATCGTTAACTGTGACAGTTTCCTTTCCAAGATGTCAAAAACTCTGTTTTTATGAGTGTAGCATTAGAACAATCTATCTGCATAATACAGCATCTAGGATTTTTAGTTGATGTTGTTGATGATTTAGAAGAGCATTTGTTTGTCATGTCATCATCCTATTAGTACAGTGCTTGTATTGTATTCTATGTAACATAGAATGGAAGAAAACAACAGCCTCATCGAACTTCAGTGTATATACTGCACAATGGATGACACTGTGGCTACGCATAATTTCACCAAAGCAGAGACTCTTCATCCTTCCTCTAAAATAAACTGAGAGCTTGACTCAGCCTCCTTCACAACACATGAATTCTTGAGGTTTACTATTCTTTCATATTAAATGACTGAGCAAAAATTAATTATTCATTCCATTAATTATTATGCTTATTACTTTCTCCATTCATTCATTACTCATCGGACACATTCATGTTTGCATACTCTAAAACTTTTTCATGTGCTAATTCTATGAGACTTGACAAACGAGCCAATGTTCTGTTATAAAGGTGTGTAAATATACAAAAATCACATTCTTTCTAGTGTGTCCCAAAACCTTGCTCGTAATCATTCTTCTCATTTTAAAATACTTTCAAAGCCATTTGTGTCTTTCTGACATAAACTTGGTAACGCTTTCAGGATTTTGAATTATTCAGTTTTCTGTCTTATTTCAGCGGCAGCTACTTTGGTTGGATTTTTAACTCTTTAGTGTTAATTTCTACATCAGTACCATCAGCAAACATAATTGAAACAATAATAAAAAACGTTTGCAGTTAGCAGGGAGAACAAATAGTCCCAAACTAAACTCCTGCCTGACTGGTCAAATGTTCAGTCGGAAAGAGCAGTGATCTGATGCCACACAGTCTGCATAGTTCTCTGGAAGAGGAAATGGTTGTGTAAATGTTAATTCTGTCAGAAAGATGCAGTGAATAGGGATTATAGTCCTGTAGTGCATGCTTACTGGCAGTGTTGAGGAGTTACTTTTTATGGAAAGTAATGCATTGTTACTTTTTATGTTACTTTTTCTCATCTGGGCTGGGCTTGCTAATTTGTTTTTAATATAAAAATTTATATTTTTGGCAAAAGTAAAAGTGGTGTCACTGAAAAGTGAAATGAGTAAAGGGACACAGCTTAAAAACTTTCAGCTGTGCTGCCATTCTGTATTGCATGAAGAATAGGACGCAGGAGAAGAAGTTCAATACTCTTAATATAGCAATGAAAAACAAATGTGCTGTTAACTAATGTCATTTTTGCTTATTAGTAGGGTTGAACTGGATATTCGTCAATAAATTGGGATTAAATACTTAATGGGTATTTGTGTTACTGGTCACACTTTAGTTTAGGGTCCAGGTCTCACTTTTAACAAACTGATAACTATTACTTTTGCCCCAGTAAACTCCTAATTTGCTGCTTATAAGGATATGTTTTAGTTTGGTATGGGGTTGATTTAACGGACCTAATAATTATGTCACTGAAGAATAAGGCATTAAATGTGCTGATAGTACTAATAAAACGAGCATATGCAGATAATAAGCAACTAGTTATAGTGAGAGAATTGCCCACTAAACTAAAAGTGTTACTGTGTTATTTAACAATTTAATTATTGCAGGTTTGTATCCTCTTCTGAGTTTGCTTTTCACTGTTTTTATTTATTTTGAGGAATTCTGGATCAATTTGTTTTGTGCAAGTGAGATAAGTAAATGCATGTTCACATTTAGTCGAGAACTACAGTGAGCACCCCCCCCCCCCCCCCCCCCCCCCCCCCCCCCCCTTCATGTTAACACAGCACCACACAACGCCTCTGCACTCACTCCGATTTCTCACAAGGAGAAGCAAGAGTAACGGCAATTACTTATTTGAAAAAAAAAAAGGTAACTCAACGGTATTTTTCTTGTAAATTAAAGAAGTAGTGAGTTAGCTTGAAAGAAAAGTAATCTGATTGCATAACTTGCGTGACTTGTAATGTGTTACCCCCAACACTGCTGACTGGAGTCCAGACAGTAACAGCAGTTTTAGCTGTTGATGGTTTATTAGTAACACTGTGGCATGTTGCAAAGGAATAGTTCACTCAAAAATTAATTTATTTACTCTACATGTCTTTCCGAACTGGTATTCTGTTATTTTTCTGTTAATTTAAAACGCCTTACAGAAACCATTTAAAGGGGTCATATGATGCGATTAATGTTTTCCTTTGTCTTGGAGTGTTAAAAGCTGTTTGTTCATACAGAAGTCGCAAAGATTAAAGTCTCAAACCAAAGAGATATTCTTTATAAAAAATTAAGACTCGTCCAAGCCCTCCTAAAACACCTCGTTCAAACATGCCCCCACATATCTACATCACTGTGTGGGAAGATTTGCATAACACCGCCCATATGTATACGCAAAGAAAGGAGGAGTAACTTTTATTCTCGCTGTAGTATTTTTGTTGCAGCCGCCGCCGTGTCGTGAAGGCGCTGTGTGTTTTGTTGCGAAAGCTAAACTACTTTGTTTGGCCTTCTAGGACACAGCTAGAATCAGTGTTCATTTTTATTTACAATACTGTTCCAGAACAGTTCAAACCAAACATTCAGGTGTGTGCAGCGCATTTTACGGAGGAAATTTTCCTGAACCTGGTAAGGGGCGTAACATTTCAGTCAAACGCTTGAGGTATTCTGCCAATCACAAAACACTGATAGCTGGCCAATCACAGCACACCTAACTTTTCAGAACGATGAGCTTTGTAAAAATCAATGTGGTGTGTGTAGAAAGGTGTGCAATAGAGAAGAAAACAATAATGTACAGTATGATGGAAAACAATGTGTTTTTTGAACCTTAAACCGTGTAAACACATTGCATTACACCAAATACACAAAATAATGTTATTTTTAGCAACGTCATATGACCCCTTTAGGTTCCTATTCATTTTATTTCTTATTGAATGTATTTTTCACTATAGAATAGGGTGTGGTTTCTCTTATTGTTTGCTGGCTGGGATGGACAGGAAGCGGTGGTTTGTGTGGACTAGGAATATGATTGTCTGTTTTCTGCATGTGTAAGGGAGTATGAGCGTGTTGAGCCGTGCCTGTGGGACACAGGGTGTTGATTTTGTTTCCAGATGTCCTAGTTGCTGTATTTTAAACATAAGCATCCCTTCCTGGAATCAGTGAACTTAAGTTAGGTCAGCCTTAATGGTTTAATGGCTGTAATGGTTAGGTCAACTTTGTGGGATGCTTTAAACTTGTCTTACACTGTTCCTGGCACCCTTTTATAAACGTCATAAGTGGGACTATTCATGCCCTGCCGCTCTGTACTGAGACAACCACATGCAACTCCCACTCTATACAGTATATATAAAATAACAGTTCACTATTGGAGCTGCACAGTGATGTGGTAAACAAGTGTTTTACATCATAGCATTGTGGATTTTAGCACATCTATATGCTCTATAGATTATATCCACTGATGTGGATGTCAGAACATTCTTCTGTTTATCAGCAAGTTAATCAGCTACAGTTATTACTGCTGATGCTGACAATCAGTATTTTGGTATTTATTAAGACGAGGCTGACTACAAAACAAACAAACAAAATTCAGTGCAGCGTTCAGTATTATTTTTTTTATACTTTTGACAAATACCTTTAAAATTATGAGATGAAAACTTCAAAAAGTATTCACTGTACCTTCCTGATTTCCTCTTTTATTGCATATTTCTCTCATTCAGAGGTTTTTGTGAGCAGATGAAATATTTTATATTGGGCAAGGACATATGAGCAATGACTGCCAGTGACAAGTACTTAAAGAACAAGTATTTAAAGAACATCTTGTTCATTAAATATGCATGCTATATCAGATACATTTAGCATGTGCTATGCTAGCTGTTAATTTGTGCTGAAATAGTTGGTTCCAAAAGACATTTGTCTTGAAAGTAAGAGATCAACATACTTTAGTTGGTTATTTAGGAGAATAAACAAGGACAAGCTGTTGTACTGTTGGGTTTAAAATGCATGCATTGAACCTTTCTATCAGAGAAAAGTAGTCATTACAAGACTTCTACAGTGTCACAAAGACAAAATGGCTGAAAAAAAAGCTGTTGAGATAAATTAATCTGAAAGGTTGCAAACTATTTATAAGGTCCTTTGACACTGAACCAAATGGTGGCTATGTTACTTCTCAAATGAGAAGACACTGAAAACTAGTGAATATTCCCAGAAGTGGCTGACCAGCTCATATTTCTCCAAGGGCACAACAACAATACCTCATTTGGGAAGTCAAATCCCAGAAAAGCTTTCAAAGAACTGCAGATATTTCTTTCATCTCTGTCGAGATTATAGGCAGGACCTGGAGACCACAGTTCTCGAAGTCCAACCTGTCACAGTTTGAGCAGTTCAGCTTTAGGCTTATTTACAATTGCACGTGATGTTTAGTTAGTTACAGCACTAGCCTACACCTAGATGTTGACTTTTTTTAAGGTGACATGACAGTTAACTACAAAGAACTAACTTGATATTAAAATAATGCAATTTTCTTTACATAGTTTCCCTTCATTATATATACACAGTATATAGTAATAAAGAATATCATGATGAGTGTTATGACCTGAATCAACATATGTTTAAATGAAGACACATGTTTAAATATCTAGGCTTTGTTGAAGCATAATTCAAATAATTATTTGGTTTAACAAAAACAGACTTCTGTTTTCATTTTCTCCTTTAGTGTTAACCTTTAAAATTATTGGCAAACTTTACTAAAAATGAATCTTATCTAAAATAAATAAATAAATCAAATGAATTCTCCATGACTAACACAAACCAGGAGAAAAATACAACAAAATTAAGGAAAACTGAAGAAAACAGGAAATACATCAAGGAGCGTAGTCTAAGAATCAGAGCTAGATGTTAAATAAACATAGCATAAGAAAATCTAAATAATAATTCAGCTCACTCAATAGCTCTGTACTTCAGCAAGGCTTGCCACACAGGAGATTTCATCATGCTATTTTATTTTTACGAAAAGGATGGAATGTGAGATTTGGGAGCAGAATAGGAATATTGAATACTCAAAAACCAGATTTTTTATTTATTTATATATTATGTATGTCTGGTATTCTAGTCCAACTGTTCATTTTTCCTGAGAGATCAGATGAATTGACCAGAAAGACTGTGAAGGAACGGTAGAACAAAATAATGTATCTGCCCTCAGGCTCTGTTTCCATGGAAATAAAGATTAGACGTATACATCAAAGAAGGCAGGGAATGGACCTAACAATTTCAACCATCCTCTTTTTCTCACCCTTGTTCTAAATGACAAATTGCTACGAATGCTTTTTAAATGGGCAAGATCCACTTTTCTACACTGTAACTAGAAATTCAGAGTCCCCAGGTCTTATTAAGGCATTCTCCATCTACCTCAGGGCTCCATTAAATGCTTAAAGGTACATTTAAGCATTCTTTTTTCCTAGAATCCATTAAGGGTATGTGGTATATAAGGGATAATGAGGTCTGTCCATTTCTAGAGTGTGTTTAATAGAGGTTGGTGTCAAACCTGCATCACTCAGAGGGCCAGTGAAAAGAAAAAAAATAAGTAAAAAAGTGAGTAAGTGATGCTTTAAAGAAAAAACTTGATTAATCAGATCAAAGTTGTCGGATAGGTTATATATAATTGTTTGTTTGGAGGGGGCTGCAAGTGACACATGGTCACCCACAACCAACCTTCTGCACATTCATGTGGCCTCATTAATTCTGTCATTCTCCATGCGGATTGGAAACTTTTTATCTTTATTTTGTGTTACTTATGAGCTTTACACAAAGTTACAAGTAAAGTGTACAAGTTGCACAATACATTACATGAGTGGTTGCCTACTGATGAACCAAAACCCAAGAGCTCATTCTGATCTGATCATGAACTAGTCTGGTTCAGACAGCAGATAAATAATACTAAATGCAATACTAAATGCAAAAACAAAAGAAACATGCAACCATATAATTGTGAATACTTAGAGAAGCAAAATAATATCGCTTAAAGACAGAAGGTAGTTCATTATTTTGGTGCAAATTCATCTGTCACTTGGTAGAATCTAAACGAATTAGACAGGAGTCAGCATCAACAGGTTGTGTGACATGCACTCAATCCTCAAAAACCATGACTTTACAAGTTAAAGGAAAATATGAAGAGTTTGGTTCCAAAACGCTATAAATCCATTTTGATTCATTTGAGTAAAAATGTGTTTTCTTTACCAAGAAAGTGGCAAGATGAAAACCACTATTTTCTGTTTCAAACTTTCACATAGTATCTTTAGATTATAATAACATTAAACATTGAAAATTGATTTTCAAAGATTTATTTAAAAATTGTATTATTATTTTCCCAAAATGCAATAAATCCATGACACTTTTTTTTCTTCAAAATGCAATAAATCCATTGAATCAGTATAAAAGTTATTTTTTCATATTGAAACTGTTGAAAATACACAACATAGTAAGTTGATCCACATATGAACTTCACATATGGCCTCTGAACTTGGTCAATACTAATCATTGGCACTGGACTAAAAATACATTCAATCAGTCAATTTATCGTGCAGCCCTAAGTTTGTTTGTTGATCACAAAGTACAAAATAGATGAGGAAAACTAGGATGCCGGGTGTATTCAGAGTGCCACCATTACTGTCTAAAGTGCGTGGGATGGTGCACTGTGATTGGTTGTTACTGTCTAGAGTGCATGGAATGGTGCTGCGCCCCCCCTCGTGAGTTGGTTGAACGGATTATAAGCATTCGCGAAAAAAAGGGGAGGACTGGTGTTTTGTGGAAAAAAAAATTTAGAAAATATGACAGAATAATTCGGCGGATATAGCATTTTGCGTAAAATTAAAAATTTACTTCTCAATACCGACCAGATACAATACTGATTTTGACGGAAACTAATTTTTTTTTTAAATGGCATTTATCGCGTTTTGGAACCAAACTCTTCATATGGACCAGTCCACATTAATAGCGGTTGATCCATAAATCTGGAGCTATTGGACCTATGCAGACAATCTAATGTTAATCAAATTGCAGGCATTGGAAGGCCTGTAAATGGTTGAAATTGAAAAGAGATATTAGGCAGCAGTTCCCAACCAACTTTAGTTAACCCTTGTGCAGTCTTCGGTCACTTCTGATCGGAGAATTTTACATTTTGAATTTTTAAAAATCATAGAAAAATCTGGCTTCACCAGAATGGTACGAAACTTGGTGACATGTATGGCACTTGGTATGTGAACACAAAAAAAAAAAAAAACCCATGATGGGCTATGCATCGAAAAGCTAATTTGGTCATAGAAAAAATGTCCCGTTTCCACAACATCATGATTTCGGTCACAGAAATGACCGACCATAGGAACCCATGAAGGGTACAATGGGGAAAAAAACTCCGAAAATACAGAAATATTGTGGTGTACAATCTATAAATCGCCCCACAATGCACAGGAAAAAAAATGCACAGCAAAGTTATGGGGTGAAACTCTAAAACATCTAGAGTGCAAAAAGTCATACACACCAACTGCACACAGTGGCGCAGTTGACCACACACTGGAACACACAGACACAACTATGAAATGGTTTGACTGTAACACTGAACTATGTAAAATAACAATAAATAATTCAACGTCTAAGACAGGTAAAAAGTGGACGCAAGAAAGGGTTACATCTAAAACATCAGCGTGTTAAAACAGGATACATTTAGCGCACAAACGATTTAACAATGTTATTTAAGTTTCAGTACTTAAATAGAAATGAACTTACAGGGACATAAATATTAGGATGCTGGTTAATACAGTGGGTACGGAAATATTCAGACCCCCTTAAATTTTTCAGTCTTTGTTACATTGCAGCCATTTGCTAAAATAATTTAAGATAATTTTTTTTCCTCATTAATGTACACACATCACCCCATTTTGACAGAAAAACACAGAATTGTTGAGATTTTTGCATATTTATTAAAAAAGAAAACTGAAATATCACATGGTCCTAATATCAGGACGCCTTTGATGTGACCTCATTTTAACTCAGGCTGCTGTCCATTTCTCTGTAATCAATGAGATGGTTCTACACCTTCATTTGAGTCCAGGTGTGTTTGATTATACTGATTGGACTTGATTATGAAAGCCACACACCTGTCTATATAAGAACTTACAGCTCACAGTGCATGTCAGAGAAAATGAGAATCATAAGGTCAAAGGAACTGCCCGAAGAGCTCACAGACAGAATTGTGGCAAGGCACAGATATGGCCAAGGTTACAAAAAAATTTCTGCTGCACGTAAGGTTCCTAAGAGCACAGTGGCCTAAATAATCCTTAAATGGAAGACGTTTGGGGCGACCAGAACCCTTCCTAGAGCTGGTCCGTTTCCGGCCAAACTGAAAAAGGGGGGGGGGGCTATCGGGGGAGAAGAGCCTGGTGAGAGAGGTAAAGAAGAACCCAAAAAAATCACTGTGGCTGAGCTCCAGAGATGAAGTCGGGAGATGGGAGAAAGTTGTAGAAAATCAACAATCACTGCAGCCCTCCACCAGTCGGGACTTTATAGCAGAGTGGCCCGACGGAAGCCTCTCATCAGTGCAAGACACATGAAAACCCGCATGGAACACCTGAAGGACTCCAAGATGGTGAAAAATAAGATTATCTGGTCTGAGAGACCAAGATGAACTGTAGGTGACTCTCATTCTAGCGGGTTTATGTGGGGAGGAAAACAAGGCACTGCTATCACCGGCCATACAGTCCCAACTAGTGAAGCATGGTGGTGGCGCTCTGCGGTGGGGTGTTTTTCAGCTCTGCAGGGACAGGACGACTGGTTGCATCGAGGGAAAGATGAATGCGGCCAAGTACAGGGATTTCATGGACGAAAACCTTCTCAAGGAGTGCTCAGGACCTCAGACTGGGCCAAAAGTTTACCTTCCAACAAGACAATTACCCTAAGCACACAGCTAAAATAACGAAGGAGTGGTTCCTTCACAACAACTCTTTGACTGTTCTTGAATGGCCCAGCCAGAGTCCTGACTTAAACCCAATTGAGCATCTGTGGAGAGACCTAAAAATGGCTGTCCAACGTTTACCATCCAACCTGACAGTACTGGAGAGGATCTGCAAGGAGGAATTGGCAGAGGATCCCCAAATCCAGGTGTGAAAATCTTTTTGCATCTTTCCCAAAAAGACTCATGGCTGTATAGATCAAAAGGGTGCTTCTATTATACTGAGCAAAGAGTTGATATACTTCGGACAGTGATATTTCAGGTTTTTCTTTTTAATAAAGTCGGCAAAAATGTGCAACGATTCTGTGTTTTCTTGTATGTCAATATGGGTGTGCTGTGCGTGACATTAATGAGGAAAAAAACAAATTAACTAAATGATTTTGAAAATGGCTCCAATATATAACAAGAATGAGTGAAAAATTTAAGGGGGTCTGAAATACTTTCCGTACCCACTGTACATGTACAAAATCATGGACCATGGCATGCAACAGGTCTTCACAATATTAAGCATATCACTCAGTTGTTATGGGTATAAATAACAGCATCTACGCCATATATGACGGCTGCCTGTGATAGAGGACAAAGCACAGTAGCCGTTTAGCCCTCTTTTTGGGCATCCCAAGTTGTTGAAGCCCTCTTACAACCAACCCGTGTGTGTGTGTCCTAAGCTGCCAAATATAAAAACAAGTAGTCGGCCTCTATAAGCTATCTCTGAAATGGTATTTAGGAGTGGTTGATATTTAATGACTTTATTCATGAAAGCTTCCTCCATAGTCAAAGGTGCATGCAACCTCCAAAACAAACACCTCTCTAATTACTCACGACAACATCTGGTGTATTAGCAGACAGGCATGAAAAGATTTCAGAGTTACTACTACAATACTGAAACATAGATAATTTTACACAAGAATGTTTGTAAATTCTTACTAAAGGTGGTAAATGGTTTGATATGTCTTTTACTATCAGGTCCACTATTCTGTCGTGGCGTGCTATGTACATTCCTTTGTAAGCATGGCAGCCGTTCAGGATATGTGGCAATGTTGCAGTGATCTGTTCTGTAGTGTGATGCAAACAATGAGGAACCTGAGTTGTAAGAAACCAGATAGAAAGGTTGAGTCTAGTAGGAAGAACTTGTAATCTGGCTTTTACTGTGAAAATGGTAATGTCCTCACTGAGTGCAGTATTCTTGAGAAATGAGTGAGAAACAGAATGATCAGCAGAGGGAAGACTCGCAAGTTTTCCCTGAAGGTTCAGTCCAGTCCAGTGTTGTTTTTGGTGATACTGATGTAAACTGATGAGTTCGCCGGGCACCTGCGGATGTTAGCGGGTGGCTATATCCACCGAATGTGGCTGTTGCTCTGACATAAGTCTGGGGGTCAGTGATGATATCCTCTGAGACTCTCACACTCTCAGAGTCAGACCGAGCCCACTCCAGTGATACTCCAGTTCTTACATGGAGATCATTCAGGTCCGGCCAGTCTGACCAGACACCAAAACCAGCAGAGTGGGTATCAAGTTTCCCGCTGGGTTTTCTTTTGAAACCAAGGAAGTGGTGATCTGACTCCCTGGCTAACGGCACCTTGCTTCTCCTTAGGTCCAGGAACAGGAAGGATCGAGCCATCTCCCTAACATCTTTGTCATCATTATTCAGCATGTTCAGAAGGTGGGAAATCCGCATGCTAGAATAAATCCATATCATGTTTGGTAACCCCAACCCTCCTTCCCATTGGGGATGAAAAATAATGTCACGAGTGCTATGTGTATTTAGTTCAAACCACTTTTGCACTAAGCTCACTGTTTTGTTATTCATTTCGCTCAGCACTTTCTGCTGGATATGAACGTTGGAGAACAGATGTTGTACTTTAGACAGTGCCACCTGTCTAATAGCCTCCAAGGTATAGGTTTTTTTGCTACTGTAAACACTGGACATTTATCAGATTTTGAGCAGTACCACCTGTTCCCTCCACTCCTCCTCTCATACAGAACAGCACATTTTGTGTCCTTAATCTCCAGGCCTGACCATTTCAGAAAAGAATCTGTTCTGGCTAGCATGTTTTTAATTACGCTCTCTTCTCTGGACTTCTCTTACTTACACACAATCACAGACACACACATACAGAATTATACATACTCAAATGAATTGGTATGGCTATAACCATATAGCCAAAATGAGTTAGAAGACTGAAATAAGAGGTTAAAATCAGATCAGACCCAGAAGAATTAAGCTCTGATAAAGCATTCCTTTTAATTTTTCTTACATTTTTATAGAATTTTAATGTTTTGTATAACAAAATGCTTTGTGTTCAGGTTTGAATGTAGTAATAATAATGCAAAAACCTACACTTCAAATCAACATTTAAAACAACAAAAAATATAAGCCTTGACAAAAAGTATTCTTTGAGAATGTCTTAATATGCATTTAAATCCACAACCTTATAAAAGTAAACAATTATGTATAAAACAACTAGAGAATTCACAAGCCTCTTTATAGAGTCCTATACAGGAATCTAGTGGTTACACCATGAAATTACAGGACTTTTTTTCTCTCACCAGGAGGTGCTATTCTTCCTTCAAAAATTGGATTTTAAAGGCCTAGGGCCCTATCATACACCCGGCTCAATGCGGCACAATGCGGTCTCAAGTGTTTTTGCTAGTTTCAGCCTGACGCATTTCTAATGTTCCCATCCTGCACCGCGTTGTTTAAATAGCAAATGCATTTGTGCCCATTTGTGTGCCCATGGGCGTGCTGGTCTAAAAAACAGGTGTGTTCAGGCGCATTGTTACGTTGCTATTTTGAGGAACTGAAAATACACTGCGCCATAGACCAACTCAAACCTAGTCTAAAGTCAATGGCACAATATTTTTTTTTGTTATTTAACGCTTTGCTTATTACTCCACAGGGACGCGCAGCAGCACACAAACATTTATCATTTAAAATTAAATTCCGCTGTGTAAATAGCGAATCTGTCATGGCGCGAGCGCAACTGGCTTTTAAAGGGGATGGGAGATGAGACTCTGATTGGTTTATGGCACGTTACGCCCAAAAAAATGGCGTGGTTTATGGCACGTTACGCGCCGACCGTTTTCCCATCGTTAAACTAGCAAAAGTGGATTCAGATACGCCCTGAGTGCACCTGCGCAGTGCGCTTTAGACCATGCACTTAGATCATTAAAATAGGGCCCATAGTCTCTCAAAAGAAAATAAAAAAAGTAATATTTTCAATGGAAAAATTTATAATAATTATTGCATAAATATTAATTAGTACTTTAAAATTATCTCAAAATACAAAAGAAAAAATATTATTGAATACAAATATATTAGATTATTTAATACAGTAATGTATGCATGTATACTGTAATTTAAACAAGTCGCTTTTCATAAAAGCATCAGTCAAATAAATGAAAAATTATGCTTAATAAGGGACTCTGCAGGTATTGCATTTGACACAGGTCTCTGAAATCCTCGTGATTACAGTTATTTTACTTGACTCCTTAGGTGGCATGTCAGACCACTAAATAAATAATTTAATAATAATAATGATAATTAAAAAAAACAGACAATGTTTTCACAAATAGCTTATTTTTAGTTCACCACATTGAACACAATTACACATTGATTTCCAGTGTAGTTAGAACCCACTGTCAATGTACTTCTTAATTCATCATAATAAGAAGGTTGTCACACTGAATTTATAACTGCATTGTTGTTATATAATTATTAGATTAGTGTATACATAAACTTTGTCATCTAGCACATAAACTTTCCTGCTTACTGTAACACTTAGTATTCCACCAGAAAAGCTCAATGTCAGCAGTTTAATTCTTTAGACACATATAGAGGTCTGTTTTGAATGAATATGGCATCATGTTATGATCAATAGATGTAATAAAATTATGTGTCTCTGCAGGCTGTGTCATTACTATTTCCGGCCGAATGACCTTCACCAGTAATAAGTCAATGGAGATTGAGGTTTTCGTAGACGCTGACCAACTGGTGGAGGCTGAGAAGGGAAAATATAGGGCTGTCACAGCCTTCTTCACCTACACCTCCCTGGACAAAGACAACAAGCCCCTTCCAGTGCCACCACTGAAGGTGAGTAATGCAGAGCTTAAATGTACTGTGATATAGGAATATTGATGAATATGCCAAACGTCATAAGTTTTAGTGAAGATAGCACTTTGAGTGTACAGGTGCATCTCAATAAATTAGAATGTCGTGGAAAAGTTCATTTATTTCAGTAATTCAACTCAAATTGTGAAACTCGTGTATTAAATAAATTCAATACACACAGACTGAAGTAGTTTAAGTCTTTGGTTCTTTTAATTGTGATGATTTTGGCTCACATTTAACAAAAGCCCACCAATTCACTATCTCAACAAATTAGAGAATATGATGATCATGCCAATCAGCTAATCAAATCTCAAACACCTGCAAAGGTTTCCTGAGCCTTCAAAATGGTTTATCAGTTTGGTTCACTAGGCTACACAATCATTGGGGAAGACTGCTGATCTGACAGTTGTTTAGAAGACAATCATTGACACCCTTCACAAGGAGGGTAAGCCACAAACATTCATTGCCAAAGAAGCTGGCTGTTCACAGAGTGCTGTATCCAAGCATGTTATCAGAAAGTTGAGTGGAAAGAAAAAGTGTGGAAGAAAAAGATGCACAACCAACCGAGATAACCGCAGCCTTATGAGGATTGTCAATGCAAAATCGATTCAAGAATTTGAGCGAACTTCAAGGAATGGACTGAGGCTGGGGTCAAATAATCAAGAGCCACCACACACAGACATGCCAAGGAATTTGGCTACAGTTGTCATATTCCTCTTGTTAAGCCACTCCTGAACACAGACAACGTCAGAGGCGTCTTACCGGGCTAAGGAAAAGAAGAACTGGACTGTTGCCCAGTGGTCCAAAGTCCTCTTTTCAGATGAGGAAGTTTTGTATTTCATTTGGAAACCAAAAGTCTGGAGGAAGGGTGGAGAAGCTCATCGCCCAAGTTGCTTGAAGTCCAGTGTTAAGTTTCACAGTCTGTGATGATTTGGGGTGCAATGTCATCTGCTGGTGTTGGTCCATTGTGTTTTTGAAAAAACCAACGTCACTGCACCCATTTAACAAGAAATTTTGGAGCACTTCATGCTCCCTTCTGCTGACCAGCTTTTTGAAGATGATGATTTCATTTTTCCAGCAGGATTTGGCACCTGCCCACACTACCAAAAGCACCAAGAGTTGGTGAAATGAGCATGGTGTTGGTGTGCTTGACTGGCCAGTAAACTCACAAGACCTGAACCCCATAGAGAATCTCATGGGGTATTGTCAAGAGGAAAATGACAAACAAGAGACCAAAAAACGCAGATGAGCTAAAGGCCACTGTCAAATAAACCTGGGCTTCCAAACCACCTCAGCAGCGCCACAAACTGACCACCTCCATGCCACACCGAATTGAGGAAGTAATTAAAGCAAAATGAGCCCCTAACAAGTATTGAGTACATGTAAAGTAAAAGAACATACTTTCCAGAAGGACAACAATTAAAAATGTTTTTTTATTGGTCTTAAAGTATTCTAATTTGTTGAGCACCAAAATCACACAATTAAAAGAAACCTACGAACTAAACTAACTTCATTCTGTGTGCCTTGAATATTACTACATCGAGTTTCACAAATTTGTGAGTTGAATTACGGAAAATATATAAGAGCTTTTCCAACGCTATTCTAATCTATTGAAGATTGCACATGCAATTCTTGTGCATGAAGGACTGGAGACACCTTTTAAAGATTTTTTTTTCTAAACATGAAGGCAGCACCAAAACCATAGGGATGATTATTTGAAATTGTCTTCAGCGAAGGTGATGCTTGCAGGTCCTTGGTCTGTTCAAAACAGGGGATGTATGTAAAACAACTTGAGTAATTTACGTGTTACTGTGACTTAAAGGAGAGGGTTAGGTGTCATCTGGGTTTTTTCTAGGCTTGATTTTGTTTATGGGGTGCAGTCTAACATGTTTTAATGCTTCGTTAAAAAAAAAAAAAACGCATTATTTTTTCACATAATTTACCTTTATTCCACACCACTCTGTCCCCCTTCTTTGACAGAAACGGGCCTCGAGTCTTCCTGTTTTTTTCGAATATAGCGAAGATGGGCTCTGACTTGGATTCGCGGTCGGATGTTGTTGTGATGGCTTATGAACGCCGTCTAGTGCACGCGTACCTGAAAAAGCACGTGTCCATGTTAATGCTCTCTTTAGCTATGTAAAATAAGTGCGTATACTGGAACAGTGCATTGCTTGGAGCTGAGCTCGAAGGACGAGAGACCACGAGACAGACGAGCGACCAGAGCGAGAAGACGGAGCAGAGAGAATGATGAGGGGATGTAGGAGAGGATGTGAGGTCAGAGAGAGGAGAATGCAGAGACGGGTTGGAAGAGAAGGGGACGCGAAGGAAACAGATCATTAAGAACCGCTGCTTTAGAACTTGATTTGAAACATGTGAATCACATAGAACGTTAGAAGACAGAATCGATGATTCATATATGAGTATAGATTGTTACGGGCACCTCTAGTTTTCTTCCTATTCTCTAAAAGCAGTGCAGCATGGGCCTTGCCCCCTTGCTGCCTTTCCCGGAGAGTGGTGTTTATCAGCGGCTTGGTGAACATTCACGAACCCAGGGCAAGTAACTCGTTGTAGTCCCTACCATCCGTTTTTGTAGGCATTAAACTGCCTCAGAACGATTTTCCGTTTGCGTTGAACGTTCAGCTTCGGCACTTTCAGTATATATTGTTATGCTCAACAAGCAACATTACCACCACTAACTACGTTAAAATACGGGAAGAAATCACCCATCCAACCACCCCTTTTACGGCTTGTTTTGGGGAGTTGTGTACTTTATTCCAGTACCACATTTAAACTGACTCCTTGTACTCTTACTTGATCACAGTAAACAAAAAAATTACTAATAGTACGAAACCAGGGGAAGTTTGTCTCCATGCACCAAGCAACAAGTTCAATTTGAGTTATACTTTCATCAGGGAAATTTATTGCTCCAAAACGGCACCATCAAATCTGAGGTTATCATTATTTATATCTGTGTTTATATAGTCATTAGCGGTCTATGTGTGATTGTCGGATGCGCAAGAATGAGTACAAATAAATCAGTGATGAGAATTTACAATACAACTATATGTTGGGGCAGCACCATGATTATATTTTTAATGAATGTTGCAATCAGTGTGAACACTGATAAATTAATTGTAAATCATGTTTAAGATGTTCTTATCAGGGATTAGTGAATTAGATATAATTGATAGATTGATTAACAAGTAAGACCTGACCGTCGTTACATTTTTTTTTAATCCTTTATTCATGAGTGTGCGCATTAATTAACTAATTAATTGCAAATGAAGCTATTCAATGCCAACATTAGCTGAGGAAAACACAGTCTAAATAAGATAAATCAAACATTTAAAGATATGTAGGGTGGCAAGATAAGGGCATTGAATAGACAACTGGCTTTAAAAGTATATATATTGTTTCATATATTTTGTTATAGCAATGAAATTTCTACCATCATGCCGCCCAGATGAATAGGACTTTATGTTTTTCAGAATGAACACAAACAAAACAGGTTTAGTGACATAAGGTACATGTATGAAGTCCACTTCAAAACCCCACACAAAGGAACCCAAGTTCAAAGTCATTGTATTTTTCTTAACTGCGATCATTACTTCAGAAGACACGATTAATCAACAGGGGTGTAGGGGTACGTCATATCACTTTGTGTAGCTTTTCTCAGTGTCAATCTTTGAATATCATACACTTGCACTTATATGCAGAGAGATGGATTATGATGACCCTTGTGTGTGTTCATTGAAGAAGAAAGTCATAGACAAACCCGATTCCAAAAAAGTTGGGACACTGTACAAATTGTAAATAAAAACAGAATGCAATGATGTGGAGTTTCAAATTTCAATATTTTATTCAGAATACAAAATAGATGACATATCAAATGTTTAAACTGAGAAAATGTATCAGTTTAAGGGAAAAATAAGTTGATTTTAAATTTCATGGCATCAACACATCTCAAAAAAGTTACCACTGCGTGGCATCCCCTCTTATTTTTATAACAGACTGCAAACGTCTGGGGACTGAGGAGAAAAGTTGCTCAAGTTTAGGAATAGGAAATGTTGTCCCATTCTTGTCTAATAAAGGCTTCTAGTTGCTCAACTGTCTTAAGTCTTCTTTGTCGCATCTTCCTCTTTATGATGCGCCAAATGTTTTCTATGGGTGAAAGATCTGGACTGCAGGCTGGCCATTTCAGTACCCGGATCCTTCTTCTACGCAGCCATGATGTTGTAATTGATGCAGAATGTGGTCTGGCATTGTCATGTTGGAAATGCAAGGTCTTCCCTGAAAGAGAATGGGAGCATATGTTGTTCTAGAACTAGGATATACCTTTCAGCATTGATGGTGACTTTCCAGATGTGTAAGCTGCCCATGCCACACGCACTCATGCAAACCCATACCATCAGAGATGCAGGCTTCTGAACTGATCGCTGATAACAACTTGGGTTGTCCTTATCCTCTTTAGTCCGAATGACATGGCGTCCCAGTTTTCCAAAAAGAACTTCAAATTTTGATTCGTCTGACCACAGAACAGTTTTCCACTTTGCCACAGTCCATTTTAAATGAGCCTTGGCCCAGAGAAAACGCCTGCGCTTCTGGTTCATGTTTAGATATGGCTTCTTTTTTGGCCTATAGAGTTTTATCCGGCAACGGCGAATGGCACGGTGGATTGTGTTCACCGACAATGTTTTCTGGAAGTATTCCTGAGCCCATGTTGTGATTTCCATTACAGTAGCATTCCTGTATGTGAAGCAGTGCCGTCTAAGGGCCCGAAGATAACGGGCATCCAGTATGGTTTTCCGGCATTGACCATTACGCACAGAGATTGTTCCAGATTCTCTAAAACTTTGGATGATATTATGCACTGTAGATGATGATAACTTCAAGCTCTTTGCAATTTTTCTCTGAGAAACACCTTTCTGATATTGCTCCAATATTTTTCGCCGCAGCATTGGGGGTTTCTTTTTTTTTTGGAATTGGTGATCCTCTGCCCAACTTGACTTCTGAGAGACACTGCCACTCTGAGAGGCTCTTTTTATACCCAATCATGTTGCCAATTGACCTAATAAGTTGCAAGTTGGTCCTCCAGCTGTTCCTTATATGTACATCTAACTTTCCGGCCTCTTATTTCTACCTGTCCCAACTTTTTTGGAATGAGTAGCTCTCATGAAATCCAAAATGAGCCAAGATTTGGCATACATTCAACATTTCTCAGTTTAAACATTTGATATGTTATTTTGTATTCTGAATAAAATATTGAAATTTGGAACATCATTGCTTTCTGTTTTTATTCACAATTTGTACAGTGTCCCAACTTTTTTGGAATTGGGTTTGTACATATGGGATGGCATGAGGTTGGTAAGGATGGAGTTTTAAGGGCCGGTTTTGTGTGTGTCTGGGTGTGTTGGGTGTGTGTGTGTGTGTGTTCCACTGTGCTGCATTTTTCTGCAATAATTTTTGTTGCACTAGATAGATGTATTTGACCGGTACGTCTACCTGATGTTTTGGGCACTTAATTGCATGTGAATTGGAATTAAATGCAAATAGTTTACATTTATTTTAAATGCAATTACAGATTAAGAGTTTTTTAATCCACTTAAGTAAGATTTAAGTACATCTTTATATGTTATCTCACAATTGGTAACTAAAACCTTCGGTGAATGTTACCAGATGAAAATTGTGAGTCTGATTACAGTGAAGCCAACACTGTCCAAAAAGACTATGGGCCCTATCATACACCCGGCGACGCCGCAAAGTGTTTGTAATGTGTTAAAATAGCAAATGACTTTGCGCCCATGGGTGTGACTGGTCTAACAAGATGGTATGCGTGTTCAGGCGCATTTTGGGCGAAGTTGCATTTTGAGTCGGAACTGAAAAATCGACTGCTACCATAGACCAACTCAAACATGTCTAAGTCGGGGTATGCATATTTTTCTTGGTTATTTAAAGAGCGCGTTAGTAATATGCGCCTATAGATGGGTGCACAACGTGCGTACACTTTGCTTATTACTCACACAGGGATGCGCAGCAGCACACAAACATTTAAAAAAATGGAGAAAAATGACCATTCCTCGGTGTAATAGCGAATTCCATGGGTTGCTGACGGAGCGGCGCAACTGGCTTTACAGGCGCGATGGATGATGAGACTCTGATTGAGTTTATTGCTATGTGTTCGCCAAAAAACACCCATTACATTAAGAGAATAGGGACAACGTTTAGACCTGCCCAGCAACTCACGTGGCGCGAAAGAACCTGGACCGTTTTCCCAGTCGTTTAAAAATAGCAAAAGGGATTCGGTACAGAATGAGTGCACCTGCGCCGTGCGCTTCAGACCATGCGCTTAGATCATTAAAATAGGGCCCAAAGTGCTGAAGTTTATGGTTAACCCTAATGAGCAGTTTCCTTGTGTTTTATATAGTTTGTAATTTTTTATTATATAATAAATATTTTGGGTCATGAAATGAACTGCAAATGATATGCTAAAACTTGTGCCCCAAGACCCTCATGAAAGCCCCCACACCCCACCCCCCCCACCCCACCATGGGGGAAACTTTATTTTTTTTGCCCCAACAAATAAAGCATTTACATAAGAATGACCTCAGTCAGATATTCAACAGAAGGCCAATAAATCATCATTTTGGCTGTAAGCAGGCATGTAGAGACACCTCTGATATGGTAGTGACAGAAGGTAAGCTCCATAGGTGCTGGCATTCTCAGCTCTCTACTGAAAACTCATGATAGCCACATTGTGCAGCATCAATACACAACTCTCAACCCACTCTCAGTTGTTTGTGCACACTGAGTAAAGAACCAGTCTGTAGTCAATTTGATGGCTAATCCCAAAAATTATCACCAGTTTTGTTTTTGTTTTTTTTATGTAAATGTATTTTCTTAAAATGGGACCAAGCTTCAAAATGTAGGATTTCAAAATGTTTAACATTGCCATTATTTATGTTTCTTTTTTTTTCCACACTTGAAAAAAAAAACTTGAAACATTGTTTTAAGTAATCAATCAATCATTCAGTACAAACTAATAAAATAACGACAAAAGACAATACATTAATAAAATAATAAAATAAACCTACCAGTAATATAAGTAGGCCTACAAGCAATATACATTTATTGCTATGTCTAGTCAGTTTGTGTCTAGGTGAGGTAAGTGTTCAGGAATGTGAAAGAATGCAGTTACATGTAAAATAAAACCACTTAAATGTATCATTGTCATCATTTTTGATGAAGATAATATGCTGCTGCATAATATTTTACTAAATAAAGCTGATAAATGTATACATCAGTGCAGTGAGTTGTGTTCATTGTGTTGTCTTGTCTTGCAAAAGAACGTTTTGATAGACTGATTAGGAGAGGAGCAAGCAGTTCTCCTGGCCTCCCTCTCCTTTTAATGACTTTACTGGTACCCAGATTTGTTTTCCCCAGCATTTTCAGTCAGTCTCACTTCCACTGTAACTTTACTTCTAACTTCAACTGTCCTCGGAGCAGCCTCAACTCTGATTGGTTCTGTTCACTAGCTGGGGTTGGACCTGTGATTTTATTGGGTCCCTCTCCTCTTTGTAGCTGACTGAGTTGAAATAATGAATAATGATCAGGCTAAACCATTTTTATGGAGGGGAGAGAGGAGATATTTGGAAAGGATTTTTAACAAAATTGCATGTTTTTGAGGTTTTCATTCAGGCATAGAAGCTTTTATAACATATATACTAAAATGATTAATATAAGAGTAGGGTACTATATAGCATAACTGCTGAATTTAGTGGGCCCCTTGGGCAGTGGGGGCCCCTAAAATAGCTACGGCACTGTAGATGAGCAATAATATGTTGGTGAAAAAAAGCAGGCTTAGTAAGTTAGGTAATGTGAAGGAAGGAGAGAGAAGATTCAAAAATGATGTCAAGTACGTTGGGTGTCATCAGCATGCCGATGAATTATGTGACCTAATGGAAGCATATAAGTGATGAAAATAAAGGACCAAGCACAGAACCCTGAGGAACACCAATGAGAGAAAGGGGGAAGTAGTGGACTTAGACTGAGGATAGAGATATAATGTTGATGTCAGACAGTTACGAAATTAGCCAGGAGAAAGTAGTTCCAAAATGGCAAGAGCAGAAAGACGCAAGATGAGAATGCTATGAGAGATGGTGTCGAAAGCAGAGCAGAGGTTTGAGAGAATTAGGAAACTGATGGAACCAGAGTCAGTGGTCATGAGGAGATCATTGAGAACTCCAGAAGTGACATTTCAGTGCTGTGAAGGGAGAGGAAGCCCAATTAGAAGCACTCAAAGAGGTGGTGAGATGACATAGGATTTTTTTTGAGCAACCACCACATTCTCTAGCAGCGTAGGTAGAATAAGCCAATTAGAATGTCAGAGGGGTCAAGGCCAGGCTTTTCTTAAGACTGGAGTGACAGCTGCAGTTTTTAATTCTAAAGGAGCAAAACCAGTATATAAAATACATGGAGAATCTGTTACAATTTAAATTTATCTCAAGAGAAATTTTAGATAATAGCCCATAGACCATCAAAGATGGCACACACAACACAGCAGTACAGCAATATGCAATAAATTATTATAGGTTTTGTGTTCACATATTCAATAAAAATGTAAGTTTAAATTTTAAATATAACTGATATGTAAATTGTTAAAAATGCATGGTGGTTTATTAAGTGCCTAATGCTGACATTACATTAGGGGTGGGGGAAAATTTTGAGTTATGTATCATTATATTATATTATTTAATTGTAATTTGATTCTTAGATGCACTGCGATGCGGACGTGGACGATTCTGAATCGATTCACAAATGTCAAAAATCGATTTTCTAAATGTTAATTGATAACGTAATATTGATGGAATGCAAAAGACGGAACTCTGGAAGTGCAGCGCCAGAACAGTCTGTGGCGTGCACGTAAGAGACGCATGATCAGGCAACCTTTGCATCAAAAGATTTGGCTTAGAGCCCTGCTTAAGACTGTTAAGACTGTTTTCTTAATCCCGCTCCCGCAATTTTTGTGTCCAGTCCGGCCTGCTCTCGCAAACTTTCTAATATTGTATATAATTTTTGCACATCAGGGAGCCGCTGTCAATATGTGGGGTATTGAAATTGCTTGTGAATGATTGCTTGCAGTTCACTTTCACTTTCGCGATCACGCGCACTCTGTAAAGGGAGCTCATCTCACAAGATCAGATATTTGAGCTCAGGATCTGTTGAGCAGCAAATCTTCCAGCATGATCTTGTCAGTCATCTCTCCTTACTTTCGACCTGTGATCAGTGAAATCTACCTCCTGCAGTTCATGTTGGATGCAGCCAGGGTTGTCAAGTCCGCGTTCTTCTATGAAGTTGAAGGGAAAAGGACCTGGACAAGAGCCACACTATAGTTGTGTCTTATTTTTTGTTAGTGATTTAGAACATGCTGAAGTTTGTATTAATTTACTACAAGTATGCTGCTACAGGCACACATTTCTTTTCCTGTCGGTTCTTTGCAATGCTGGGACATTTGCTGGCAAATGTAAACTTCCAGATGACTTGCCAAATCACTTCCATTTGTTTTATTAATAAAAGATATTGGAAGTAAATTAATTATTGATCATTACAAATACTTTGCTTCAATAGTCACACAGTGAGAAAAAAGAAAATCTGTTTAGAAAAAAAAAAATCGATAATCGTTTTATCATTGCATCGCAGCCCTCTGAATCGTAATCGAATCGAATCGTGAGGTGCCTAGAGATTCCCACCACTACATATTACATGCCAAAATAAATAAACATTTAACAATGTTATCTGTTACTCAGTAGTGTCAGCTAAAGTATTAGTGATATAAACAGATCAGTATTTTATTTTATTAATTTAATGTTACCAAACGCTTACAAAACGTAACTTTATTTTACAACTAAACTATAACATTTCAAATATAACTGTTATAAAATAAAGAATTGTTGTCATGTAAAATGTCTGGTCGACTATGTTACTCAAGTCGTCTGTCTTTAACATTTTCTAATATTATACAGAACTTAAAATGCTGCTTCTGAAATGCCATGAAATGAATTGAACATCACAGTATATCAAAGGTTTTGCAAAAAATATCACAAAAGATAGCAATGATCTATAATGCACATTTATAATACATCTTGTTACTGTCTTTAATGATCATACTGAAAATATTAGACAATGTATATGTGCAAAGAACACTTTTAAAAGAGTTTCTCGAAATGCATCACTTCAAATGTGATTAACTAGTGACTATAATATAAAAAACTGCTGTTTAAGCTCTGCAATTACATACAATACACTGAAGGAATGTATTACCTTACAGCATTAATTGTTTTAAGAAAGATCATTTAATTTTTTGACTTTTGGTTTATGTCAGATGTATCCCTAAATATAGAGTCGTCCAGCTACTTAGTTTAGAAATAACTCTATTTCCTTTCCAGCCCTATTTGTTTGAGGTCTCCATTCCATAAATGGAAACGCAAATGGAAACTGCATGAGAATCAGTCATATTGTGGCTCTTCATTCTCATGTTTCAGAATATAAATAGTATATTGACAGACTATTCCTGCTATTTCAGACTTCAGGTGTTTTTTTCTTCCTTCAGTGAAAGATCTTTCATTCTATTTTAGGATTTCCAGTTTTAGCTCTTGGTGGAGGGGAGTTATGGGCTGGGGGAGGGGTGAACAGCACGCAGAGTGAAAGCGCAGAGAAGTGGGGGATCATGGGATGGGTGGGACCATTGAATGCCATGCTGCACACAATGAAAGCTGCAAGGATCACCCAGACATTCAGAGCTTTGCCTTTTTGGAGCAAGGGTCTTCTCAGGAAACATTTCATTGTAAGACAGGATGAAGGATAACATCATGTTCTAATAAGTGAGCATTGTTGTCTTTTTTCAGTAATAATATCTAAAGACTTTTAAATAAAATTTGCGTGGGGAACAAAATTATGTAAAATAAGACATGTTTTAAGAGAATGTATCATGAAATAAGACGTTACTTAGTTTCTTAACACAAAATATACTTAAATAACAAGATATTTTCTCTTAAGACAAGACTTAATAGATTATATTACAAAATTTAGCATCTCTAATAAATGCATCTTGTTTTAAGTGTTTAGATATTTTTTACTAAAAAACATGACAAAAATACTGATCAGAAAAATTATTTTGCAGTGTAGCCACACAGACTTTCTGAACCCATTAATGCTTTTGACAAACACTATGCTGGTCCATGCCACACAAAACAAGTTGTTACCCTAGCAACCACTGGGTTTGCAGCATGATAACTGTGTCTATTTTTAGAAACAGCTTGTGATGTGTGTGCAATAAGAGGTTAAAAGTGTGATATTACACATCAAACACAAAAACTAACAGAAATACAAGATTCACTCATTTCTTGGTAATGAAATGTCTAGTGCTTTCCGTGTGAAAGCATATTGATCGTGTCCTGATCTTTACATTTTTTTTTTTTTTTTTTTGTTTTTTACATATGTGTATAAACATTGCATATGTGGCAATAGACTTAGGTAAGGAGCCAATAAAAATGCATGTTCTGTCAGACAGACTCATAGCACTTGGACAGAATATAGCTAGAGTTTGGTTTCGGTACCAAAGAAATAGCTGGAAAATTCTTGTTGTTCCAAACCTGTGAGATTCTTTCTTCTGTGGGACACAAAAAGAGATGTTTACAATGTCCATTTCCATACAAATAAGCATATGATGACTAGAAGCGATAAAAAAAAGTATTATAACATTAGTTCATAATGATTGTGCTTTATATTACAAGTCTTTTGAAGCCATATAGCCTTGTGTTGCGAACAGACAGAAATTTGTACTACATATTATAATTGTCACATCAAGAGTCTTTGAAGCTTTATATCCTCTGGTCATTGTATTCTTTCATATTATGGAAAAGAGAAGCATGAACAATCTGCAAAAACATCTTTGAAAGACATGAAGATGAGTAAAGGGCAGCCTAATCATTTCTAATTTTAGGTGAGGCCAAGATGTCATGGGTGTTCTGGCATATATCCTGAACTCTGAAAGCCACCATCTTAAAGTCAATGAATATTTTAAACAGAGCACCTTTACAAAGTGTGAAATTTTAAAACGGTCTCAGATATCGTACAGTAGATTCCCAAAGAAATACTTTCAAAGAAGATACCTGTATAGTGTTTAGTTGTGCACTAACATGGAGAGGCATTCTGGGAGCAGCTGCAAAGGTCACAGAACGAAAGGTTAATTGAGACATTGTGGATCAGAGAGCTATGGTTAAAGCACTTCTCTTCTTTACAGCTGGATTATCAGCACAGTATAGTGAAATGTCACTTCCAAAATAAGAATAGTGATGTGATACTAGATTAGGCATCAACAGGAGAATGTTAACATTTTAGGTAAGTTTTGGCTCTAGGCCGCATGAGAGCCATTTTGCTATTGTTATAAACACAACAAATTTCTTGTTTTCTGTTGGTTATGTATGATAATCAATGTAAAGGTGGTTATGGATGTAAGAGATTTGCTTTTCCGTCACTCAGCTCACCATTAACAAACAGTATAGTGGCTTTTGTCCCCCTCGGTAGAAATCGCAGACCGAAAGGGCACTTTAGCATCGGTGATATTAAAGGGACAGGGGCTCGAGCCTAGATGATGGACGCCTTTGACCATTGCGTTGCGTTTACACCTCGCACTTAACACGATATTCTAAAAACATGTCACTAAGGGTAAAATAAGGTAAAATAATAATTATCAATATTTAAAAACGCTTCTCAGATGCTTGCATTTTTTCTTGTTCTACTGCTCATGTCTTCTGTTTTTCAAAACAAATATGCGTTCTGTGTGAATGGTCCCTTCGGATAGCTCAGACGTTCTATGCACAGATCTAAATTTGGGAGACTAAAACAGTGGGTTTACAAAAAGCTACTTGCATTTTGTCATTTCCCAAGATTCTGGCTCATGTTCTAATTTAAAGAAAGTACAAATGATGGAGGCGTTGGATCACTTTTTATTTCTTAAATCGATAACTGCTTGGCAGTAATGGCTTTTCAAATGTTTAATCACAGTTGCTTGCGGTGTTGGGGAGTAACTAGTTACATGTAACATAATTTAATTACAAAATAAATGTAACTGTAATCCATTACATTACGAGAAAAAAAGTGTAATTAAATTACAGTTACTTATGAAATGTTACGATACATCAAAATATTTTCACAGCACACCACACACACACACACACACACACCACACAACACACACACACACACACACATTTTTGTTTTTGTGAATTGTGGGGACATTCAATAGGCGTAATGGTTTTTATACTGTACATACTGTATGTGCTATTGCCCTACACCAACCCAACCCCTAAACCTAGCTCTCTTTGCAGGAATAGCAGTTTGTGCATTTTACTTTCTTCAAAAAAACTCATCTGTTATGATTATAAGATTGTTTCCTTATGGGGACCTCAAGAATATGAGACTCGATCAATGGGTCATAAATTGGACTAGTAATACTATCCTTGTGGGGACATTTGGTCCCCAAAACGTGATAATACAGGTACACACACACACACACACACAAACAGAATTAATTTATTTATTTCCCAAATTGCATTGACTGCTCTAAAATATGAGACACCAATGTTTTAGGAGTTTGGACACAGGATAGGACACATGCTTTTTCAATAATTGTTTTATTTCCTTTTTGTATATGCTTTATTTTTTAAGATTAACTTTTTTCCCAAGGCATTGTTAGGGGTCTGTGTGTCGTGTGATTTGACAAAAACAGTATCATAGCTATTAAACTATTTCTTATGATTGTAAATCTGTATTTAATATCAAAGTAAAAAGAGGTGCTAAAGACTGATTTTTTTGGTGGCTGTGCTTTAAAATTAAGTTTTTATAATCTTAATCCATGTGATGAAGGATTTTGAAAGTCTGACGGGAATCAGTGTTGAGTACTACTGTTAGGTTAACCCTGCCTGGTATAAATGTTTGAAAATGATTAACAGTTGAAAACATTCGTTAGAAATTTAGAAAAGTAATCAAATGTAATCAGTTACATTACTTAAAGTAACTGAAGTAGTTACACTACTTATTACATTTTAAATAGGGTAACTTGTAATCTGTAACCTATTGCATTTCCAAAGTAACCTTCCCAAAACTGGTTGCTTGCTGACAAAACAGCACAAATGTGGTGTCATATCATCTGTATAGAAAGCTGGTATATTAGCAGGCTATAGTTTGCCTTCATGTTGCATAACAGTGCCACTTTGTTGAAGTTATTTTAACCAAAACGCTTTAAGTGTAATTTGTGTAATTTAAGAAGTGAAAAGGGCTCAGGGACTTTTCACCCTGTCCCAAACCACATTTGTTTCCCTCATTAATAGCCAGACTCCTCAGCTCAAGTTTTCTACAGCTTGTGAGTTTTTGATGGACATTGTTAAAGGAAGAGTTCACCCACACAAAAACTTTGTCATAATCTACTCACCCTCATATCTTAACCCATATGCTGTTATTTTTCCATGGAACACAACAGGAGAATTTTCATCAACTCTTTCCCATACAGCAAACAACCTGAACTCAGTTGCAAATGACATTTCAAAGGTTCCATTGTAGAAAAGATTATCAGTGAATATGAGCTTCCAGTGTTCCTCCTTTTGAATGGCTTCAGAAGTTGGACTACTCAACATTAAACTACTTCTATGATGCTTTTTGGTGAAAAAATGCAGTAATATCCAAATTAACTGGTTTTATTCAAGCTAGAATGCTACTTAATATGACTGAATCAACTTTTTCACATTAAGTTGCACCAACAGAAGTATTTTTAGGGTCATGTCCATTATGGATTCATGTTCATAATGGATATCATTCAACCTCAGCATTGACTGTCTACTGAGAAGCTGTTTGCAGTGACAGTTAAGAGAGAGACAGATGTTATCCAGATAATCCATTTATCAGAAATGCAAGTCCTGATCTCACACGTCGCTCAGTCAATGTAATGGAATTATATTGCTCTATCTGCAGAGAGCTTTATTAAGGAGGCAGATCTGATGCAATAATCTGCCTTTGCTGTGCTTATGTGGGCCACTGGAAATCAAATGTTTGCCAAAAGCTTGGTCATGTCAGAATTGTTAGTGAGGTCTACATATTCATAACATATTCAGATTTCCCTGAATTTCTTTATAATGTCCTGTTTGTTCATAAGTTATAATTCTGTTTTAAAAGTCTACTTTTTCCGTATTTTGCTAATATTTACATGGAGGCAGATGTGTTGAGATGACCACATTACCAGTCGAATACTATTCATTTTAATTTGGTAATACCATTGCAAGTGTGCAGTCTCATTACTGTATATAATGTGTTTTCTTCTGATATTGTGGCGTAAGAAACCCCAGTTCTCAAGTGGGTCGACTTTCTGTTATGTAGCTAGCTCTAATCAGTTTAATTAACTTTTTGAGGCAGTTTCTCTGCCATGACATTACAGTAGCTGAGCTGAAGAGACAAGAAGTAATGGTTAAGTTCTGCTATACTGTCCATTGCAGTAACTTTAAGAATACGACACTGCTTGTGTTGCTATATATTCTGTGACACATAGAAAGCATGTGGTATGTGAATTCAAGCTAGAAGTAGCCTACATTCATGTATTTGTGTAGAGGCCTACTCAACTACAGTTCCAGTTTCAGCAGATAAAACAAACCAGGCACGCTTTCTTCAGCATCCATATTGGCTATTTCCATATGCAGTTTCCTTTTAACTGCTGTTTTTTTCCTTAAAGGGGTCATATGATGCGATTTCAATTTTTCCTTTCTCTTTAGAGTGTTACAAGCTGCATAAAGAAGATCTGTAAAGTTGCAAAGACTAACGTCTCAAATCCAAAGAGATATTCTTTATAAAAGTTAAGAGTCAGCCACACCTACCTAAAATGGCTCGTTCTAACACGCCCCCACATACCTACATCACTATCTGGTAAGATTTGCATAACGCCTCCCAAATGTTCACGCAAAGAAAGAAGGCATAACTTTTATTCTCGCTGTAGTATTGTTGCCGCCGCCGCCATGTCGTGAATGCGCTGTGTGTTTCATGTGAAAGCGAAACTACTTTGTTTGAACTTCCAAAAGAGGACGATATCCGCTCCGTCATGCCTGGAGCTGATCCGTGCTGGTCACTGAGGAAATACTTCAACTTCACGCTGTTGATCGCCGGATCGGCTTTCACCGTGGAAGAAGCGGAGTCCAGCCCGGGGACGTCACGTGTGGTTGCCGCAGTCATACAAAGTACGGGCGTAACATAGCTGGCCAATCAGAGCACACCTCGCTTTTTCAGACCGATGAGCTTTGTAAAAATCGACGCGTTTCAGAAAGGCAGGGCATAGAGGAGAAACAATAATGTACAGTATGTGGAAAATAATGTGTTTTTTGAACCTTAAACCGCATAAACACATTTCATTACACCAAATACACCAAATAATGTTCTTTTAGCAGCATCATATGACCCCTTTACACTAAATTGTATAATGTTTCACACTCTGGTTGTTTCTGCTGGAGCAATCACTTCTGGTCTTACTGCATTCATCCTCTCTGTGACGGAGGCACTGACATCCCCACTTAAATTTAATTTGTTCAAGACAAGCACTGCAGCCATGGCCCCATGTCTTTTCCTGGCCTCATCACGAGCCCTGAGCAACAGGACAGTCACTGACCCAGCCAGGGCTTCCTTCAAGGTCACATGATGTTGTTTTCAGATAGAAATTACAGGGAGAGCTGTTTTTTTTGCCTTTGTTGCAAGAGACAGCTTTTCACATACAAGTTTCATTAATTAAACCAGGTTATTACAGAGCTTTATGGAATATTTCATTCTTGTTAGCCAACGACAGCCAGAACTGACATTTCAATTAAATAAAAATTATTGCAACAATTCATATGCTCTCCATTAAACTGGGTCACCTCAGGAACATAAAATGAGTCTCAACATCAGCAGCCCTGTGAAGTTTAGTGTATCTGCTTGTGCTTATATAACCTTGCTGTGGATATGCATTCTATCTATATCTGTGGTCCTCATTTGTGCACATGCCCTCATCAGCCAGGCTGCTTCAGTTGTAACTGCACAGTTTGTTCCCTAAGGTTGGCCGCCATCTGCCACTGCCGCGCATGACTAGCTGGTGACCTATAGCCAATGATAAGAATAGCCATGGTGTAGTGTGCAGCTGCAAGATCAAGCCTAACGCCAACTGACATCCTGCTCTCTCGCACAGTGTTGTTGTTTGTCCATGATGAAGCTGTGCTCCCAAAGCAAACATATTTTGTGTTATTTTAGGTCTCCAAGACATTTTTTGCAACTGTCAAATTCGCACATGACTGTTGATGAATGGATGCGTAATTTTTCCACAAATTAGTTGCAGTTTAAAAGTATCAACAAAAGACAAGAATTTGAAAATCTACCATTTGCTGTTCTCCATTTTCCCATAACTTTGCAAACCTGCAACGTTCACGTTTATGTTCTTTCGGTTCAGCTCTGTCGGTCTGTGACGTTTCGACTCTCTATTGGTTAGACGTCTTCTTGTCATGTGAATTTGCATTCATACACAGCAGAATGTGCATTTACGGTCTCCTGAGTTTGCATGCGTGTGAATAGTCAGTTGAGCACAAAGTTTAGTGACCATAGAGTAAGTACCACAGAGCACAGTGATCTTAAAAGGTTAAATTTTTTATAAGGTCCACTTATAATGTTAGTGAAGGTTATTTTTATGCCAAAATAACTGTCATAATCTTAATTTTTGTACATGACCATCTGATGCATCTATTTATTTATTTATTTTAATTGGTGTAGAAGCCATTTTCAATCAATAATAATAATTCCTAGTAAATTTCACAAATAATTACAAAGAAACAGCAAGAAACACAAATTAAACATGAAATTTTAGAGTAGAAAGCCTGAAGTAAATTTTTATATATATATATAAAATATAATCCAATAAGCTTTATTTTTATTACTTCGGGAAAAAATCCAATTGTTTATTGTTTATTCATGTTAGTTCACAGTGCATAAACAGGGTTTTGCAGGGTTTCCAGTACACCACAATATCCAACTTCACTGTGCTTGTGTGTAAAATGTGTAATTTATCTTCTTGCAGCTGGAAGGTGAAGAGGAGCAGAAGCGGTTTGAAGAAGGGAAAGTGCGCTACCTGCAGAACAAGGCAAAGAGACTCGCAGATAAGGAGCGTCAACAATGACTTTTACCACGCAAACACCATATTGTGTTGTAGAAGAAAATTCTTTAATAACAGAGCCTCAACATACAACATACTATATTAAGAACCTCTGCTTTATCCTACATGTAGCTCATTGAATAGAAAGATAATATATAGGAAAAATGTATAGGTTTAATTGACTTGTCTGAGTTTACCAAAGCACTTGTCTATGTATCTCAAGCGAAACTAAAAATTAAAATATATTTATGTTTTGTTGTAAAGAATTATGTGTGAAATGTGCAGAACTGTAGTATGCACTAATAAAAGCCTGCTAATGCAGCTACAACTGGTTTGCTGTGAAATATCTGTTCAGTGTACCATAATCCTGGATTGACAGAATGTTACAACCTAATCACAGATAGATAGGCAGACAGTTTGGGATGCTACTTACTTCTGTTTGTGCCAGATGTATATCGGGATGGGAGTTTTTCTGGTATCAAATGAATTATTCTGAGCTAGGACGATTTATAATAGGCTTGTTAATTTTTTTTCTTGCTTTGATGTGTAGGCAAAAATGGTAAGTCTTTTAAAAAAGGACAAGTAATAGCACTCTTCTCCTCCATAAGCCACACAAGATATAATTCATGAATGTGGCACAAGTAGTTATGCTGAAGTTTAATACTTATGATATTTTGAGCTATTTATTAGCAAATAACCTATTTCTATGCCGTCGTACATTCCTTTTTGTGCTATGTGTGGTCTCCGAGTGTTTTAATTTATTCATTTCATTCATCATAAGGGTAGCTCAGTAAACAGGCTTAAACAGTCGTTCAGCTGGCTCTTCAAAATGCTGATTACAGATATAGTTTGTTTATTTTTTAATGTGACGCATGATGCTATCATTTTATTTAAAAGACACAAAAGCTACATTTTGGTTTAAGGTGACATTGTTACAATGTAAGTAATATTAATTAACTATATACTTACTATAGGGTTGACGGTTTGGTTTGGGGTTAGTTGCTTTTAAATATGCATGATATACTGATATTATTCTAATAAGTACATGTACCGTAACGTGTAACTATGTTATAAATAAAGTGTTACCGACACTATAAGAACACACAGTGGCAAGTATGCAGATAAACCCAGGAGTGGGAGTTTTATGGCAGGTTTGGAGAATTGTACAGGCAAGTAAGTCAAATCAAGTAACCTTTATTTGTATAGCACTTTATACAATACAGATTGTTTCAAAGCAGCTTTACAGTGTCAAACAGGAAAATAGGTTGTCAATAATGCAAGTAGACAAAGTAATTTTCCAGATAAAGTCAGTTCATTGATGATTCTGTGAGGTCATCATCCAGTTCAGCTCTCTTCCAATACTGTCTGTGCAGTCAGTCAAGTGTCCCTAACTAAGCAAGCCAAAGGTGACAGTGGCAAGGAACCAAAACTCCATCGGTGACAGAAATTGAGAAAAACCCTTGGGAGAAACCAGGCTCAGTCAGGGGGCAAAACAAACAGATGAACACAATGATGAGACCTTAACTTGATAATGCTGGTTTTCTCACAGAAGATCAGTCAAACAGACTCAGAGACACAGGTAAAAAAACGACGAATGAAACAAATGCAGGAACATCCAGTGGTAAAAGACTGACTCCTTGGTGGAGACCAGGCAATGACTGTGTGTTTGTGGTGGGTATATAAGCTGTCCTTAATTGGCATGATAATTGATGACAGGTGTGTGTGATTAGCAGTTCAGGCAGCGTGTACTGAAAGAGATTGCTGACAGGTGTGACAACAAAATGCTGAATTGAATTTATTTACGCTTGTTATCATATATTATACGTATATATATATATATATTTTATTTTTTTTTTTTTTTTTTTTTTTTTTATACAAAATATCTAAATTCATTTGATTACGTGGAATCAAATTCATATATCTTATGTAATAAGAAAAAGCCTCTTTATGTAAAAGTTGGAGGTGCAGCTGAATCATAGTGTAGAAAATACTAAAGTGCTCAAACAGGAGTCAGGTTAATATGAGTAAAAAACAGCAAATGATTCTTGATAGCAAATAAAGTATGTTCAAGCTAAAACCTGTAATGTACAAACAATGTTGAATCCAAATTTTGTAAATGGTAAATGTCCTTTATCATGGCCTCTGTGTTCTGCCATAAGCTAATGATTTACTGTTGTAAATGTGGAGGGGGCGTCTTCTGTCATTAATGGAATGTACTCCATAGTGTAGTTCTAACAAAAAAGCTCTACAACCAGCCAAAGTAAACAGCTACTGTAGGGCTTATCCATTTAAAAATGTTAGCTTGTTATCATAATTTGTACAGTACTGTATATCTAATCATGCCAAATTTAGTCCAAAGTTGGGAAAGTGGCTGCATTTATACTGGGTTGAACTCTGTTCTCATGGGAGTACATGGAAAGACATAGGGATGAACAAGGAATTTATTTTAGCTGGGAAACTGCACCATGTGACAGATGGTAGTGAGTGACATTATTTAAATCAAAGGCGAAAAAAGGCATCTTTGTAATATTTTGATATTGTCTCTTAAGACAATGGAATAGGAGTACTATACATTTTTAGTATTAATCAGTGATTTGTTTTATTAGAGAATCAGTCATTAAAAGCTTCTAATACACGTTTGCCAAAACAGACCGATTCAGGATGATTTTAATCATTTTAATTGGTTTAATTTGGTAAGTGTCCTTCTGTTCTTGTTAGTTTGCAGTTTTGCTGATGTTACCTCTTTTATCCACAAAATTAAAATGATCCTATCAAAATGTGCCAGCGTGTCGCTAAGGTAATTTGAATGTTTTTAGTGTATGTCACTACATTAGCACCTTGCTAGGTATTGAGATGAATGAAATGACTGAAATGTGATGTCAGACAAAGACAATTTAACTCTCCTAAATCACAGAAGTCAGTTTGGTTTAGTATATAGACTAGGCCACATCAATGGGTTCTTGTTTTTTTGAGAGTTGCTGTGGCCTGTGCCAAAGATGCCAGCATTAGAGATGGGGAAGGACTTTCAGCGTGTAGATAAGCAGGTAGGAGTGCTGCTGTCTGCTCTGATGCTGAAGTTCTGGAGATGTCCCCAGAGCTCCACGAAGCAGAGCAGGAGAGGAGCGGCTGTGCCTGAGGCCGGGTGAATGAGTAGGCTGGAATGTTTGCTGTCATGTTTTACTTCCAGGTCACCTGGCTCAATGCAGAAAAGCGGGAAGGATTGGAATAATTTACTGTTATCCCTTATGTATTACTGCTTCTCTTGCTTTTGATATTCAGTGGAATGTCAGTCTCCTGCCTTTTATCTGCCTGGAATCAAGTGAAAAATTAATGTGTGGTAAAAAACAACTTTATGTAAAAGCTGTGCAGCTGGGTTCGAATTAAGCTGTGTAGAAAATACTAATGTACCCTTTTATCATGGCCTCTGTGTTCTGCCATAAACTAATGATTTACTGTTGTAAAATAGAGCAGGTGTTTCATGTCCGGTCCATGGAGGCCCAACCTCGCAACTTACAGGACTTGAAGAATCTGCTGCTAATATCTTGGTGCCAGATACCACAGCACACCTTCAGGGGTCTAGTGGAGTCAATGCATCAGGGCTGTTTTGGCAGCAAAAGGTGGACCAACACAATATTAGGAAGATGGTCATAATGTTATGCCTGATTGGTGTATATAATGTAATAAGTATGTATCTAAATGCACATTGCAATTACATCTGTTTATATGATACAACTGATACATGCCCTGCAAAAATGTAGGGGAATTGACTCGCACTGCTATGTACAAGCAATAGTAAATGCGTTTATGCAAAAGTATGCACTGTATTTTCATTTCAGAATGATTTCCTCCATGTGATTCCTGGGGGAGAACGTTATTATGTAATGAATGCGCAGTCAGGCTTCAAGAGATGTTTGATTCCATAGTACAGCTTCCAATTCTTGTCACACTGACAAAGACAGAGCATCAAAAGCTTCTATTTCAAAGCAATGTCTTTCCACATCCTTATTCCAAATCCTTATAACTTTCTTAACACATAAAGTATTATTTTTCCCACACTGATCACATTTACATTAAGAAAATTACAATAGGTTGGGTTCAAACTCTTTTTTAACCAAAAAACACTAACAAAAACACTTTGATGGATGAAAGAAAGAGGGGTGTCACAGTAATTGCCACAGATGGAAATACCATAATCATAAAGCACATTAAGGCATTTTGCAGAACATGACAGACACACATAGAGTATATCTGACTAGGCCTATGCTCTACTGTGATGGACTGTGCCAATGGCCTGAGATGCTAGGAGAGGCTCCATCATCCCCCGACCCCACATATGACAAGCAGTTTGGGGAATGGATAGATGCTCTTTTTTGTTGATTTTGAGATGATGTATTAGCATTTATCTCCATAATGACTAGGTCTAATTATGGAAAGTTTTTTTTTTTGGCCCTGGCTGATCCATTGAACTGGACTTATTTTTCTTTTTTTCCCTTTTTTTTTTTTTAAATCACTGGGCGCTATAGTAGCCTTAAGGGAAGGTCTATTCATACATTAAGCAACTCATGAAGAAGGAAATCTCCCCCAAGTGTGTTATGTAACTGTGTGATAATGTCAATGAAAAAAGAAAGACAACATGATGGCCACTGTTCGCTGTTCTCACATGAGACATGAATTAGCCTGTAGTTATTTTTAATATATATGATTAAAATAACTTATTAATCAGTTATTTTACGACATTCGCATTTTCAGGGGCAGATTTATTTATTTATTTATTTTCCGTATAAAGGCCATTATTAATGATTATACCAGACAATTCTTCTTGCACAATAAAATAATTTTTTCCAAAATGAATGTATATTTATTTATTTGTTATAGTCATTATTTGGTCTTTAGAGTCCCTGGTATGTGTTGATTTTATTTATATTTATTTTTCAAACACACTAAAAACATGCAGTGAAAAACACCATTCCACAAAAAAAAAAGGATTACATTAAAAAAACGTGGTTTTTAAAGGGGTCATATGATGCAATTTAAATTTTTCCTTTCTCTTTGGAGTGTTACAAGCTCTTGGTGCATAAAGAAAATCTGTAAAGTTGCAAACACTAAAGTCTCACTCCAAAGAGATATTCTTTATAAAGTTAAGAGTTAACCACGCCTACCAAAACGGCTCGTTCTAACACGCCCCCACATACCTACGTCACTATGTGGGAAGATTTGCATAACGCCGCCCAAATGTTCACGCAAAGAAAGAAAAGCGGAACTTTCATTCTTGCTGTAGTAAGAATAAGCTTGTTGCTGCCACCGCCGCCATGTCGTGAAGGCGCTGTGTGTTTCGTTTTTTTTTTTTGTTTTGTGAAGCGAAAACTACTTTGTTTGTCCTTTCCACAAGAGACCAGCTGCTTCCTCAGGCTGGAGCGATCGTGCGGTCCATGAGGGAATACATCAACTTCGCTCTGTGGATCACCGGATCTGCTTTCAGCGTGGATGAAGCGGAGTCCAGCCAGGGGTTGTCACATGTGGTTGCCGCAAGCCCTCTCCGCCGCCGCTCACTTCAAGGCCTCCGTCGTGGAGACACTGTGTTTCATTGTGAAATCGAAACTACTTTGTTTTGGCCTTCCAAAAGAGGACACAACTAAATCTAGTGGTTATTTTGTATTTACAACACTGTTCCAGAACAGTTCAACCCCAAATATCAGATGTTTGCAGCGCATTTTATGGAGGACTGTTTCCTGATCCTGGTAGAGTAGACGACAATGCCGGCTGTTCTGACTCACAGATTGTAAGTATGTTTTTTATATTTAAAGTGTTTGCCGCTGATGATTCAAACGTGAGTTTTGGTCAGTGTAGAGTAGCACTTGTTGTTTGTCATTTCTCCAATCAACAATGCAGACAGGGTTTTTATGTTTACGCGGCGCGATGCAATGCAACGCGTAAAAAGACTGTATAAGTCATTATAATCCCGTAATTATGTCCCCACTGGATGCATATGGTAGGCAGGGGCGTAACATTTCCGTCACACACACTTGAGGCATTCGGCCAATCACAACAAACTGGATAGCTGGCCAATCACAGCACAACCCTCGCTTTTCAGACCGATTAGCTTTGTAAAAATCGACGCATTTCAAAAAAGCTGGGCATAGAGGAGAAACAATATTGTACAGTATGTGGAAAATAATGTGTTGTTTTTTTTTACCTTAAACCACATAAACACATTTCATTACACCAAATACACAACATTATGTTCTTTTTAGCAACATCATATGGACCCTTTAAAGGTTAACTGAATCCATTTTTTATCACATCAAACCCATTTAATCACTTTTATAATTCTTTTTTTATCACACAAACCCATTTATCACATGTTTATATATATTTTTATCACATAAAACCTATTTATCACATGTTTATATTTTTTTATCCCACAAAACCCATTTATCACATGTTTATATATATATATACATACATAAACATGTGTTGAATGGGTTTTGTGTGATAAAAAATTGATTCAGTTTAACCTGGACGAGTTTTACCTAACTTCTTTAATAAATTGACTAATTTTTAGCGCATACAGAAACCCTGTATGCGCTAAATGTACAGATTTTCGAACCGCATCTGGTTACAGAGAGAGAGAGAGAGAGAGAGAGAGAGAGAGGAGAAGTAGAGATAGAGAGAAGAGAGAGAGAGAGATCTGATCCCAGCCTCGCATCATCTGATGCTCATTCATCCTCCTCCTCCAGCAATGAGACGCCGCGATAACGGACAACCATTGTTCCATCGCTCTCCTCCATGATTTCATCTTCAGTTCACCTCTGGATGCGTAAATGGTGGTCTTTCTTCAGCAGAAAGGTTGATTGTTTCCGTTTCTGAAGCGCTGTTCTCGTGTTTGGAATAAAATAGCGCACAAACCGAAACTGAGGAAATAGAGGCTGACAATGAAGAAGCAATACACTTAAATCTGGAGATATCGACAGATATCTACAAAAAGGTGGGTTACCAAGGTAACGTTTCCTTTCGCAAACCACTTAAACAGTCAGCATAGTCTCTGTGGAGATGCCTGTTTGTCATGTTTTTGATGCATATTTGAGCCTAACATGTTCGTACATTTTGAATTAAAGCACGAGGTTTTATAGATGGGTTAAAAAACCATTTAACGTGATTTAACATTTAGTAGTTCTTTTGATAGCCTATCTTTTGATAGCCTATAAGAAGCTGATAGGATCAAATGTGAGTTGAGTGGCTTTGTTTAATACAGTTCAGCATTATCACATGTGACATATCGCCCACAGAGCTCACATTACAAACAACATCAGGCTGAACACCTACACGACTGCAGTCAGCTATTCATTACTGCAAATGTCGTTTATTAAACTGCTTCATTTGCATTGTAACGATCGGCGACGATCCCTCATTTCTACTACAGTGTACAAAAACAAACACGTTATTTGTCAATCTAATAATTAACAGTTTGCAATTAAGACGTCTCAAATGGCATTAAGATCATAAACGTATAATGTAAGCATATTGACATCAGCTCCCTCCTTCAGTTGACCGTAAATGGATGCGTTTATAGCCTTCATCTGCGTTACAGTCAGTATTATATTACTCATCAGGTATTACATATTCCTCATCAATTTTTTTGGAAACTTGGCTGCTTTAGTATTCCAAGCAAGCAATCAGTTTGGTATCTTGTTCTATCATGAATCATGTTTTTGGATAGCTGTGTGTTTATCCATCCAAGATGACAAGATCAGATGACATAATCTAAGATAACCTTTTTCAGCATTAAGATAAGAGACGTTAAGATTTACCATTTATTTTTTGCCACTTTGGAACTAACCAACATTTATGCAACTATAAACACGTTTCTTCTACTGGATAAACAGCTACATTTGCGAGGCTTTAAGTGTACAGATTAACATTGTGAATTTTATCTTAAAACAAAGCATGCTTACCAAAGTGGTTTGCTAATATAACAATGTAAACATTAGTCATAACTCTTTACAATAAGGTCTCATGTTACAATTAGTTAATGCTTTAACTGCCATGAACTAACAATTAGCAATGCATTTATGTATTAGTCTTTACTTATAAGCAACAACATGTCTACAGGGTGACCGCTAAAATAAAGTGCTGCCTACAGTTGTGAAAAAGAAGTGTGCTCAATTGTATTGAATGTACATTTGTGGAGTACTTCAAATCTTAAAGGTATGTTTAACTGTACTTGCAGATAATATAATAAAATAAAAGGCCACTTAATTGCACTTAAAGAGAGACATTTTCATAGTGTTTCTTTAACACTTAAGTACATTTTTATGTAGTGCACTTTGTAATAATTAAAAATTAAAAGTTTTTCTTTAAAGTACATTTTAAATCATTGTTTTAATGCTATTTGCCATGCTTTAAAGAAATACACTTAATTTGATGCTTTGACTAACATAATCAAACATGTGAAGTACTTATTTAAAGTAATATATTTTAATTGTACTAAATTGCAACTTCATCATGTGTACTCAATTGTGTACTTAATAATATATTTACATACATGACAAGTTTCGGTTACACTTTATTTTGTTGTCCTTGTTACAGTGTAATTATACATATAAGTACTGAGTAATATTAATTTACTACACTCTTAAAAATAAAGGTGCTTCATGATGCCATAGAAGAACCTTTTTGTCTAAATGGTTCCATAAAGAACCTTTAACATCTGAAGAACCTTTCTGTTTCACAAAAGGTTCTTTGTGGAACCAAAAATGGTTCTTCTATGGCATCGCTGTGAAGAACCTTTTGAAGTACCTTTATTTTTAAGAGTGTACATGTACTTACTATATGGTTAGGGTTAGGATTTGGGTTTGGCTTAGGGTTACTTGCATGTAATTATGCATAATTAATTGTTATTATAATATTAAGTACATGTGACGTGTAACAAGGACACCTTAAAATAAAGTTTTACCCAAGTTTCAAAGACATGACAAAGACGTATGTTTTGAATTTTAACCATAAAGGCTGTCCTACATTCATAGTAACTTTAAACATATTTTTAAAGACAATGGAATTATGGAATATGTATGAAGTCCTACTTAAGTGGGTCAAAAAAACCTCAAAACTTCAGCTAACTATATTTAATATACAGGTCCAATTAAAAAAATGATCATTTTCAATTTAATTGCAGTTTTATGTGTCCAAACAACAAACATTCCGTTTGTAACCTATAATTGCATTCAGTTCATGATTAAGTATGTTCTTTTAAAGTATATTATTAACATTCAGAGGTTTAAAAAATGTACTAATACAGCTTTATTTCTGCCAGTTATGTTGTTCTGTTTATTTTATATTGAGAACTATTGAAAATGAATTTTAATGAGCATGTGGAGTCATCAAAGACTGATGCCAAGGCTTTAATTACAGTGTTTTTAAAAAAAGTGTTATAACATTAGTCATTATACAGTAGCTATATGGGAGTAGTGCTTTCATTGTTAAATGTTGTTGATCAATTTAATATCTGCACTAGGTTCGCTGACATCAGGTTGATGACATTTTGTACAGAGAGCATGTGGCTGAAGGGATGAAGTCAGAAAACATTAATTTGCTTTTTTGTATTCATAGGTTTTGTGTGTGTGTGTGTTGTTGTGGGTGTGTTAACTGTTCCCAGTAAAGTCTTGATTAAGCAGAGCAAAATAAAAGTAATTCTGTTTCTGATGGAATATTGCTATTTTGAATGATGCAACAGTATAGCCTGCGGTCTGTATGTAGAACATATCAATTCAAGGTGACATCAGAACTGGGAATATTTACTTAAGTTAAAGCTTATTTTTTATTTAATCAGCACCTGGTCGTCTCCATGTGCTGATCCACCATCTGATCTGGATAAAGACTGGATCTGGTGGCTATGGTGACCTTGTAATAAGAATGAAACAGACTAATATTAGCGTAGATGCCGTTCTTCTAGTGATGTAGCGAGTACATCGGGTGTTATGGAAAGTGTTCCCGTTTCTGGTTGACCTAATTAATGCAGCCTAACAATCATTTAACAGATTTGAATTATAGAAATGCAATAGTGTATTATGTCTATGCCAAGTTAAAGAGATGGGTCTTTAATCTAGATATAAATTGACAGACTGTGTCTGCCTCCCGAACAATGTTAGGTAGATTGTTCCAGAGTTTGGGTACTAAATAGGTAAAGGATCTGCCGCCCGCAGTTGATTTTGATATTGTAGGTATTATCAAATGGCCAGAGTTTTGAGATCGCAGCGGATGTGAAGCACTGTAATGTGATATGAGCTCGCTCAAGTAATGAGGAGCTACACCATTCAAGGCATTACATGTAATTAGCAAGATTTTAAAATGTATTTGATGTTCAATAAGGAGCCAGTGCAGAGTTGACAGAACCGGGCTAATATGGTCATACTTCCTGGTTCTAGTAAGAACTCTAGCTGCTGCATTTTGGACCAGCTGAATTTGTTTATAAGCACGCAGAGCAACCACCCAATAAAGCATTACAATAATGCAAACTTGAAGTCATAAACAAATGAATTAACTTTTCTTCATTTGACATTGAGAGCATAGGTCGTAATTTAGATATAATTTTAAGATGAAAAATGCAGTTTTACAAATGCTAGAAACACGGTTTTCAAAGGAAAGATTGCTATCAAATAGCACACCTAGGTTCCTAATTGATGACGAAGAATTAACAGAGCAGCCATCGAGTGTTAGACAGTGTTCTAGGTTATTACATGCAGAGGTTGTACAAAAATATCTGTTATAGAGCGAAGCATGTGTGTGAGTAAATGATGCCTGGCGTACCCTCGGCTCTGCTCACAGGTCTGCTCATTGTCAGACATTCTCTCTTTAATTATGTTTTGGAAACTTGTTCAACACAGCAATTATGTGTGAAGTGTTTCCATTGCAGACCATTTATACTCCAGAAGAAATGTTCTGTTGCTCCTTTACAAACAAGATCAGTACGACATGCCATTGTCAGCATAAAGTCTCCTATCTAATGAGCTCATAATAATGGAAACCATGAAGTTAGTGCTACTTTACTGACATGTACAAATGCATTGTGCCAAGTTTGATGTTATTGATAGTAAACAGCATTCTTGTGTGTCACATGACCCACCTAGTTTAAATATATGCATCTGCAAAATGAGAGTTGTGTTTCTTCCCTATAAGGCCAGCATTAGGTTTCAGGAGTCATTATGGTGCTTAGGTGCTTTTTAGTCCATTTTGGAGCTTGGCAGGCTGAATAACCATCCATTTTACTTTAAGGTTAGGGTTAGAAAAACACCCAGCTTGGACATTCTGATTCATCTCCTTTTAATGTTTCAATGATGAGTCTCAGTTATTTTGAGTGAAGAATTCCTTGCAACTGGAAAAGCCTCAAATACCAACATAAGAGCTGTGATCTTAGACAGCTGTGCTTTACAGAAAAAAAAAACATCCTGCTAATCAGCACTTTTCTCTCAGCTCATCGTGCAGCCGGTCGCATCATTGCAGGTCAGCATTACATATCTATTCACACAGAAATATAAACATATGTACATTATGCTTCATTAGGTCAGATCACTCCTGGCAGTTAATTCACTTCATATTTTAAATATTTGTGTATAAAAATATTTTTAAATGTACTTAAAAAATAGTAGAAAATCAACAAACACTATACAAACACTTCCAGAACTAGCTAAATGCTGTTGCTTGAAGTTAACAGTCTTTTACTTGAAAGAACACTCAATAATCATTTTGCTGCTTGCTCAGTTTACTTAATAAAAATACAGTTTTTGAATATTTGTCAGCCTAATGCCATTGCATGCAATCAGTTTAACATTGTACAATACAAGTTCAGTGATTTGTTGATCTATTTGTGTAGAAAGATCTCCAGGTCATGTAGAGGGGAACGAGACACTGCATCAGAAACGCTTTGGGAACGCCTCTGTGTGACTGTGACCTGAAGCATGTGTGAAATTAGTCCAATGGAATGGCGAGATGTCACGGGCGGGGTGACATTGAGATCAGTAAGCTTAAAAGCGCATCTAAAACAAACAGCGTTAGTTTCTGATAGGTCAAAGCAAGCTTCTCACAGGGATGCAGGAAGTATGGCAGGGAGACTCAGCATCTCGTTCCCCTCGGGGAACTATGGTTACATACATAACCTAGAGACATTCCCCTTCAGGAAATCGAGCTGCATCGAGTCGCTTTGGGAACGAGAATACCCACTCCGCCATGCTGACAAATGCCTGGCTATGTTAAATCATGGTGAGGCACAGCTAAGTAACGTCTCGGTTACGTATGTAACCTTCTTTCCCTGAAGGAGGGAACGGAGATGTTATGTCAGTTGTGACTGACGAATTGGGATCTCTCCCGAGAGCCCAATCACCTTCGAGTGTTAACTAAACAAGCCAATGACGGTTGGCATGTGTGTTTCTCCACGCGCACACTCCCGCCCCGCAGGCGGGTATAACAAGATAGCGCTGCAAAACGCACATCCGTTTTTCGCTGAGAGCGGGAGACTACGTGCCCCGGCCGTACAGCGGTGTTACAGCAACTGTGGCGACGGAACGTAATGTCTCCGTTTCCTCCTTCAGGGTACGAGGGTTACACAAGTAACCGAGACTTTCCCTTTCAGTCAGTCACGTTCTACGTTACGTCAGTGTCTGACGAATTGGGATCCGTATGGAAAACGCCACTATTGCTGACCCCCTCCAGTGTCCTGCGGAAGCCGGCAAGTCCTCCCACACCAGCTGGGGCAGAAGATAGGACAGCGGCTAGGCAGAGGTGTCCGCCACTGCTGTTCCATACAGTGGTACATTGAAAGCGTACCCAGTTGGGACGCTACAGAAGCCACATCCCGCACATAGGAGGTATCATGTGGAATTACACATATGGACTGGCCCAGGGCAGTGCTACATGTGGAAGTCCCTGCGGTAGACTCAATCCGCCTGGGGTGAGATAACTACGCAGTAGAGATGGCAGCGAATGACTGCCAGGGAAGTCACGGGCTTACCGTGAGGGGAGCCGTGCCGTGGAAGAATACACATGTGGGATCTCCCGAAGGGGGAATCACTACACACGGCACCTAGCCCAGCACAAGGGCTGACCTTGGGCATGCACACGAGTGCTGAGCCTGGCGTCTGGCGCTCCGCCACGCCTGACCGCCGAGGGTGCGGGAGGAACTCCACCAAGGTTCGCCATGGGGAACTGATTGAGGAGCAAAAAAGCGCATGTATCCGGTCCATAGAGGGGAATGGCGAAGCAAGCGTGATTGACACCGAGCGGGTCCGGTGCCTACCTGAGGCGAGTACACGAGAGGACACGGGCTCTACATGGAGATTATAGAATCTCGCAAACGTGTTAGGCGTCGCCCAGCCGGCAGCTCTACAGATGTCTGCTATCGAGGCGCCCCGCGCCAGTGCCCAAGAAGATGCCACTCCTCTCGTAGAGTGAGCTCTCACTCCGAGGGGGCATGGTAAACGTTGGGCCTGGTATGCCAAGACTATAGCCTCCACTAACCAGTGGGCAATTCTTTGTTTGGAGACAGCCTTTCCCTTCTGCTGACCTCCAAAGCGGACAAAGAACTGGTCTGAGGTCCTGAAGCTCCGCGTACTGTCCACGTAAATGCGCAGAGCGCGCACGGGACAGAGCAGAGCTATGGCTGGGTCTGCCTCCTCCCGGGGCAGGGCTTGCAAGTTCACCACCTGATCCCTGAAAGGCGTGGTGGGAACTTTGGGCACATATCCGGGCCGGGGTCTCAGGACAACGTGAGAGTTACCCGTCCCGAATTCTAGGCACGAACCGTCGACCGAAAATGCCTGCAGGTCCCCTACCCTTTTGACCGAGGCCAATGCGGTGAGGAGCGCTGTCTTCAATGACAATGTTTCAGGGCCGTCAGGACCGAGGTGAGATCCCAAGAGGGTAACAGGTGAGTGCGCGGAGGATTCAGCCTCCTTGCCCCGCTGAGAAACCTGATGACCAAGTCGTGCTTCCCCACAGACTTACCGTCTACTGCATCGTGATGTGCGGCAACATACACTTTCAGGGTGGAGGGAGACAGCCTTCGCTCCAACCCATCCTGCAGGAAAGAAAGCACGACTGCGATCGGGCATCTACGGGGGTCTTCCCGGGAAGAGCACCAACCGACGAACAGGTTCCACTTCAGCCTGTAAGCGTGTCTGGTAGACGGGGCTCTAGCTGAAGCGATGGTGGTTATACTACCTCTTGGGGTAGGCCACTTAGAACCTCCGCGTCCCGTCCAGGACCATAAGTGGAGATTCCACAAGTCTGGACGCGGGTGCCAGAGGGTGCCCCCTCTCTGAGAAAGGAGATCCCTCCTCAGAGGAATTCGCCAAGGAGGGGCTGTCGCGAGGAGCATCAGTTCGGGGAACCAAGTCCGACTGGGCCAATATGGCGCTACCAAGAGGACCTGCTCCTCGTCCTCCCTGACCTTGCACAGTGTCTGTGCGAGAAGGCTCACTGGGGGAAACGCGTATTTGCGTAGGCCCCGAGGCCAGCTGAGTAAAACAACTGGCAATGGGACGTGTCCGGGGAGGCAAACAGGTCTACCTGAGCGTCCCCAAAGCGTCTCCAAATCAGCTGGACTGTCTCGGGAGGGCGGGCTGACGTGAGAGCTCGGCTGCACGATTGAGCTCACCTGGGATGTGAATGGCGCGAAGCGACCTCAGATGCTTCTGACTCCAGAGGAGGAGATGGCGGGCGAGTTGCGACATGCGACGGGAGCGTAGACCGCCCTGGTGGTTGATGTATGCAACGGTCGCAGTGTTGTCCATACGGACCAGTACGTGCTTGTCGCGTAGCAGCGACTTAAAGCGGTGTAGAGCCAGCCATACTGCTTGCAACTTGAGGCTGTTGATATGCCACTGCAGTCGGGGCCTTGACCAGAGCCCCGCAGCTGCATTCCCATTGCACATGGCACCCCAGCCCCTGGCAGAGGCATCTGTTGACACAACAACATGCCTGGATACTTGCCCAAGGGACACCCATGTCTGAAGAAAGGCAAGATCTGTCCACGGGCTGAGGGTCTGACGGCAGAACGGGGTAACAGAAACCCGGTAAGTGCCGTGTCGCCATGCCCATCTCGGGACCCGGTCGTGAAGCCAACGCTGAAGCGGTCTCATATGAAGCAACCCGAGCGGCGTGACAGCGGCTGCGGATGCCATATGCCCCAGGATCCTCTGAAATTGTTTCAGTGGAACCGCTGTCTTGCACTTGAAGGACCCCAGGCAGTTCAGGATCGACTGGGCACGCTCTACTGAGAGGTGTGCTGAGATGTTGACCGAGTCCAGCTCCATGCCGAGAAAAGAGATCCTCTGCACCGGGGAGAGTTTTCTCTTTTCCCAGTTGACCCAAAGCCCCAATCGGCTGAGGTGACTGAGCACCATATCCCTGTGTTCGCACAACTGCGCTCGGGACTGGGCCAGTATGAGCCAGTCGTCGAGGTAGTTGAGAACGCGAATGCCCGCTTCCCTCAATGGAACGCGGGCTGCCTCCACGACCTTGGTGAAGACACGAGGCGACAGGGATAGCCGAAGGGGAGGACCTTGTACTGATACGCTCGCCCCTTCGAACGCAAAGCGGAGAAACGGTCTGTGTCGAGGGAGAATCGAGACATGAAAATACGCGTCCTTGAGGTCGACCGCTGCGAACCAATCGAAAGGACGGACGCATTGAAAGATGCGTTTCTTCCTTCGTCTGGGGGGGGGGGCGTCAACATTCTGAACGGGAGCTTGTGAAGGGCCCGGTTCAGCATGCGCAGGTCCAGGATTGGTCGTAACTCACTGCCTTTCTTGGGTACGATGAAGAATGGGCTGCGAAAACCTGACCTCATCTCGGCTGGAGGGACGGGCTGTATCGCGTCCTTCGCTAGCAGAACCGCGATCTCTGCACGCAAGACAGGAGCATCCTTGTCCGCACAGAGGTGAACCGAATGCCCCTGAACTTGGGAGGGTGCCGGGCGAATTGAACCGCGTAGCCGAGTCTGATGGTTCTCATGAGCCAGCGAGACGGTCTGGGGAGCACTAACCAGGCCCCCAGCGACCGAACTAGCGGGACCAGGGAGACCACCGACGTACCCGCAGTGGGGCAGCGAAGTGGAACCCAACCCGGGAGGCCGCGCGTCCCAGGGTGGGGTCTGAGTGTGCGGCGCGCCACTTACCTGGCTCCACGGCTGGGCAGGGGGCTTGTGAGGAGGCGTAGCGGCCTTGAACTGAACCCTGCTGCCCACTAGCGAAGGGAGAGGGGGCTGGCTGTGTGGAGACTGGGTCTCGCGCACTGCCATCTTCGCCCTCTTGGAACCCGGAGAAAAATGAACCCGCTCTTCTGTTGAGGTTTTGGCACCACTGGCTGGGTAGCCAGCGGCAGAACCGAAAAAAACAGGAACAAAGGTGTCTCCACCCGGCCCTCCGCCGGGGGAAGGAGTGGTGTGGTCACCATCTCCTGAAGAGCCGGATCCCCAAGACCCCCGGGTCGCCCGTCCCAGGGACGCCGCCCGCCCTGGCGCTTCACGTGCTTGGCAGGGGCGGAGGCGGGCTGCGTCGGTTTCCTGCGGCCGGCTCCACGCTGTGGCCGTTGTGAAGGCTGCTGCTGCGGGCCGAGCTGGAGCGGAGATGGAGACCATAGGAGGGTCGCTCTCAGCGACGAGCAGACAGAGGGCTGCAGCCAGCGGTGGGGTGGCTACAGCAGCCGACCGCCGGGGCAGGATGTGTCGGAACGCCTCCGTCTGCTTCTTTGCGGTGGAGAACTGTTGGGCAAAGCACTCCACTGCTTCGCCGAATAGGCCGGCCTGGGAGATCGGGGAGTCCAGGAAGCGATGCTTGTCGGTCTCCCTCATATCCGCCAAGGTCAGCCATAGGTGGCGCTCCTGGACCACCAATGTGGACATCGTCTGACCCAGGGCCCGTGCCGTGACTTTCGTCGAAAAAAAAAAAAACCCCTAAGCGCGAGGGCCGTCGCCGTGCGCAGTTCCTGCAGCACATCTGGGACAGCATCACCCTCGTGCAACTGCTTCAACGCTTTGGCCTGGTGGACTTGAAGGAGGGCCATGGTGTGCAGGGTGGAAGCGGCCTGTCCAGCACCGCTGTAATCTTTAGCCGTCAGAGCGGACGAGAACTTACAGGCCCTGGATGGAAGGCGTGGACTACCCCTCCAGGCGGCTGCGTTTTGCGGGCAGAGCTGCATGGCAATCGCTCGCTCGACCGGAGGGATGTCCACATATCCTTGGGCCGTCCCCCGTCGAGGGTGGTGAGGACGGAGGAGGCACCAAGTCTGTTTCGGGCAGAAAAAGGTGCCTTCCAAGACTTAGTAACCTCCTCATGCACTTCCGGGAAGAATGGAACCAGAGGCGGCTGCCGACGACTGGCATGCGCCCCCAGGAATCAATCATCCAGCCTCGAGCGTTCGGGGGAAGGAGGAGGCCTCCAGTGCAGCCTGACGCTCTCATCGGCCCGGGAAAGCATAGCGGTCAGCTCTGGATCTGACTCGGGCAACGCCACTCTACCTGACGGTGACAGCGCAGCCGAATCGTCATCTCCAGAGCCTAGCTCGCCCTCCGATGCAGCGATCGACATCCTGTCCCCTGCCTGTGCCCCGCACAAGATGCTAGACACCGCCCTGTCCGAGGACCCAGCACACTCGTCCATAAACCCCCAGGTGGTGCGCCATGCTTGAGGAATGGGAGACGTACTCAATGGGGAAGCTCTCACTGTAACCCTCAGGTCTCCCTGACCATGAACCGAAGTAGCCCTCCAAGAACCGGAAGAGCTAGAGCGGGGCATGGCAAGGGGGATACCCCCCCTTTAATACCGAGGAGGTATCTAGACCGCAACGTTGCGATGGTCATGTTCCCACACTGAGAACATGACTCATCCATGAGCGCTGCTTCAGCGTGCTGTAAGCCCAGGCACGAGAGGCAGCGATCATGACCATCAGATGGAGGCAGGAAACGACCGCATCCAGAAACGCACGAGTGGGAAGCCATCTTTAAAAAGACGCCCATCGCTCGTGGAGCTCTTTTAGACATTTGCTCTTTTAGGAAAAAAAGGAAACACTCTTTTAGAGAGAGCGCTGAAGCGCCCAGGGGAGGTCGTGGCGAGACCGCAGAATGGCAGCTGCAGCACGCCGAAGATGAGCAGCACTGAATGGCAACCCCCGCTGACGCGCCGTAACACCAACGCCAGCTGTTTCTTCCAAACACTCGCGGAGATTCGTCCTTAGAAGCCTCGGCTCCGAAGCGAAAAGCTGATGTGCGTTTGCACGTGCTCTCCTTTTATACCCGCGCTGCGGGGCAGGGTGCGCGTGGCGAAACACGCACGCCAACTGTCATTGGCTTTTTTAGTTTACACTCGAAGGTGATTGGGCGAGATCCCAATTTGTCAGTCATGACTGACGTAACGTAGAACATGACTGACTGAATGGGAACTGAAGCACCTGAGAGTCTGGAGTACCCAAATCTAGATTGTAAAATCTAACAAATGTGAGCAGAAAGAACCAGCTCGCCGTATCACACACATCTTGCAGGAAAAACCCTGAGAAAAGGCTTTAGATGCCCCCATACTTCCCCTCAGAGGCCAAACACATAATTCCAGGTGGAGATAAACGATTCCACCCCCTGACCAAGTCAGAGGGTCAATCCTGACTGGAATCTCCTAGGGCAGTGGTCACCAACCTTTTTAGGCCCAAGATCCCTGACCTCGGCCTTTATGAAAAACAAGATCTACCTATTGAAGAATTGATAGAAAAAGACATCCCAGATTGTACTTCAAATTTGAGGCCTTTTATTTAGTATTTTAATTAGTGATGCGCCGATCATAGCTGATTCAGAATTCAGATTTTCTTTTCTTTCTTTCTTTTTTTTTTTTAACGATCAAACTGGATTCTGATACTGATACTGATTTTTAAGCAAATTTATTTATTGGCTATTTGCTTTATAACAAACAAACTGGCTTTAAACAAACATATCTAGCAATTTGAAATTAGAGGCAACCACTGCATTTTAATCATGATCTGCACAGGCAGTTGTTTTTGATTTGGATTTAGATTAATTTCAGGATTTAAAACAAAAACAGAATGGTCTGACTTTAGTTTTGTGAAAATATTCTACATAAAACATCTGCATGAAACAAAACAGCATGTCCTGAATGATACTCACAGTCTCTGAGAGCAGGTGGCGCCTATGAACAGGGTTGCCAGGTTTTCGCAATAAAACGAAATGTTTTTCGAGGGGGGTCCCCCTGTAAAAATCGCATTCCGGGGGTAAAATACACGTTTTTCGGCGGGAATCTTCCAGTAAAATTCACATTCCAGGGACTAAATATCACGTTATTGGGGTCGCTTCAACCTGCGGACATGAAGAATAACAACAACAACCGTGTTAAAGTAGCCCAATTCTTCACTTGGCTTGGATTTGGAAACACTGCTTATGAACCGACCGCAATATAGCGTTTCCTTGTTTACCGCTGTAAACAAAGCAGAGTTGCACTTTATACAGAGAAGAAAATGCCATTGCCATCGAAACTTTTCTCAAGACAGTTCCCTTCAGTGATACATTAATATAACCCCATAAATGTAATGCATTTTTGTACTTATTTTTCGGGATCTACTGGGACAGTGATAAAGATCTACCAGTCGATCGAGATAGGGAGAACCATCGAGTAGGGACACTAGGTCTGAGAGCCAATCTTGGGCCAGCCAGAGCGGGGCTACTAGAAATAGACGGACCTCTGTCCAGAACTCCCAGGAGCAGAGCAATCGAGGAAAAGGTGTACAGGCGCAGTCTCAACCCCGTCTGTACCATGATATCCAGTCCAAGAGGAACCGGATGTGAAAGGGAGAACCAGAGTGGATAGTGTGAAGTCTCAAGATGCACACAGATCCACATCAGGGTGGAGCCTCCATTCCCGAGGCCTCAACCCCTGTCTCTACAGGATGTCTGTTCCCTGATTCAGGTGCCCAGGATGTAAATTGCTCTTAGTGAGAGAAGCTTTCCCTGAGCCCACAGGAGGATCTTGTATAGTGGGCATGAACGCAGACCCACCTAGTGGTTGATGTAGGAGATCACGACGTTTGTTCCCCCCCCCCCCCCCTGGCAGACAAGCACATAATAGCCCCTCGGGTCTGGAAGGGAGTGTTTAGCATTATGCAAGCCACCAACACTGGGCCTAGTGACACACTTCCACGATCCTCCACATTGCTAAGGCACATAAGCATAACCGCGTGACCTTGTTCATGCCCCCAAAAGCAAACCTCAGGAACTTCCTGTGTTGTGGAAGGATGGATACATTTATGTATGTGTCCTCTATGATGACAAACGAGTCCTCGGATCTGATTTGAATCAGAACCGGTTTCAATGTCAGCATCTTGAATGTGAAAATTTTGACAGAATGATTCAGTCTGCACAGACCTAGAATTGGACACAATTCCCCATCCTTCCATGGAACAATGAAGTACCGGATGTAGAACCCAGACACCCTCTTGAGAGGAGGAACAAGTTCTGTGGCCTCCTTGCTCACAAGTACTTTCTGTTCGACTACCAGAGCTTGCCCAGGACACACCACCTGCAGAACCAATTGAGACACATTTGGCAGAATTTCCCACACTGCCAAGAGGTCTACTAAGGGAACCAGTCTCTCAAGACTGGCCTCTGGTGCATTTGGAGTAGTCATTTCGGCGTCCCTCAAGTGGATTAACTGCAGGGAACGCCGCCTGTTGGCTCTAGTGCCCTCATCTGAGGGGATGAGCATTCCCGTGCCGTACCATTGCCGGGCAGCAGCTGGGAACTTCGCTCGTTGGAACCCACTGAGCCCTGAAGCTCTGGCATCTATTATAGCTAGATAATACGGTGTCCTGAAGCAGATGACCGGCAGGAAGTGAGCGATTTATCCACTCTAACAACCTCATTTGAGGGGACGAGCATTCTTGTGCCGTACTGTTGCCGGGCGGTATCTGAGAACAGTGCTCGCTGAAGACTGCTGTGCTCCAAGACCAAATGTTAACAGACCAGCCTCCTGAGGGCACTGAGGAGAGATGGGCACCATATAATGAGGTGTGAACCATTCCTCCCCAAAGGGGAACTATGCCCTGAAGCAGATGACCAGCAGCGACAAAGCGAACTGGCTGCTTGATAACCTCCTTAGAGGATGTGAGCCTCCTAGTGCTGCCATGTTTCCGGGCGGACACTGAGAACTGACACTGTAGACCGATGTGCCCCGATGCACAGGTGGTGGGGTTAACAGACTGGCCTCCTGAGGGCAACGAGGAGAGACGGGCACCCTATAATGAGGTGCGAACTGCTCTTCCCCAGAGGGACCTGCCCTCAGAAGTCTGACAAACTGGAATCTGGACTTCTTGCTGTACCGATATGAGGAGCTGGCCCACAGAAGGGGCTGCTCCCGCCCCCAGCAGCCCCTAAGATGTGGTTCCGCCTTCAGGGACGATGCTATATTGTGGACAGATAGCTCTCAAACGTCTGTCCCACCTTTGGCATCGCCCTATAGCCCTGCTCATTCAGCCCCCTAACGTTAGAATAATTCGCAACATAAGGTCTGAAGAGCTGGACTAAAAATGGTTTAACCCATGGTCTCAACACCTCGGTGTGGAGATCAGGGAAAACCGGTAGGTTCCGATGTGGAGGTTATGATTTAGCACACCGGAAGTGTCCATCCAATTTACTCTTAGGATGTACATCCTGCTACGGCATGAGTCACAACCTCCACCAACTCCACCATGGTGGCCTTAATCTCTTCTATATCAATGTGCTGACCACATCAACCTCCTCAGAGGAAGGAAGGGAGGTGTAGCACCGTGCTCATACTCGGAGTGAAGAAACCACAGAGCGTGCTTCCATGCCCCAAGGGAGCACTGTATTTAGAGGGTGAAGGTAGAGAAAGGGAGCTGTGTGTGCACCGCTCCCAAACAAACAACACAACGATTGTGTGTATTCACACCCATAATGTTTAGCGCGGACAGAGAAGAGCACAGTCTATAATGTGCTGCCTGTTTTTCTTGCTCTCCATAGGCACTGACACTGACAAACAACAGGTATTTCAGACTGACACCCACAAGGTGCTTGCTGAAGACACAGAAGTTAATGCTGTTTGTTTTGGATGCGCTTTTAAGCTTCTCTACATCACCCCGCCCCTGACGTCTCGGCATTCCACTGGACTGATTTCACACATGCTTCAGGACACAGTCACGCAGAGGCGTTCCCAAAGCGTTTCTGACGCAGAGCGAGTTCCCTGAAGGGGAACTACACTGAACGAATGTCTTTTGTTTATTTGGGATAGTTTCCAGTTTCCAGAATGCTTTGTTTGGGACTAGATGCTTGTAGATGGCTTTGCAGTTCTCGTTCAGCAACACAGAATTCTACACCCTCGGTAGAATTCGCGGTCAGAAATAGCGGTACGGGGGCACACCACTGGTGTAGACTATAAATTTACTGAGGTTATGTGAGAAAAGCAGACTTTGAGACATCTGAGACAGGCTTTAATTAAAATAAAAAAAAGTTTTTGAAACTTAAACATACCTCCTCAAGGAAAAATAGTTTTGACAAAATAAGGCTTTAAGGGAAAGTTCATCCAAAAAAATTACAAATCTTTTGGAATACAAAAGATACTAAGAAGAGCTGCAAGCTGCAAGAATGTTCTTTGTGTATGGTTGGATTCTTTCTTTTTTAATCAGGTGCATGTGTAGTATGTTCAGGGCATGCTGAAGTTAACCTACTCTCAGTCATTCCTTGTGGATAAAGTGGTAAATTATTAAACATCAGATACATTTTGAATGAAGTCCATGCAGCAGAGTCCGTATTCACTTTAATGTCTTATCAGCAAACAGATGGAATTTCTTTTTCCCCAAAGCACTGTCAAATGCTGGCATGAAGTATTGACAATAACAGCTAGCTGTAGCTAGACCTTTTTTTCTTTTCTTTTCTTTTCTTTCCTCTTTTTTTAGCAAAGTCAGTCTGTATGGTTTCTTTCTTTGTTAAGAAATGTTTGTGTTCTTGAGGTCCTATTGAGGCTCTTGATGCATATATTGGTATCTTGTTAAATTTGAGCTCAATGGGCCTCATTTATCAATCTAACGTAGAAACGAGCACAGATCTGTGCGCACAAATCAACTTATGGCAGAGTTCACGTGTGATTTATGAAACATTCGTATGCCACCAACCTCATCGTACGAATGATCGCACGTTGATAAATTTGGGTGCAGAAAACAATCATCATTTGAATATCACGCCCCTAAAAACACCCTGGTCTAGAAGCCTCCCCCTAGAGTTTACGACACAGAGAAACGAAACCCAGCCAAAAAGAGGAAGTAATCTCGCTAAAGAGAAATTGATCTTACTCCAAAAACACCCGTTAACCTTGTAATTGCAAACAATTAGGCTACATTAATATATGTAATTTATATGTATATTAAAATACTTGTAAATATAAACAGCCTATTTAGTTCCCCTCACTCTACAACAAATATTTTAAATTTAACGGTATTCAGAACAGAACAAGAATGAAAACTAAGTAGTTATAAAATTATATTTTTAACTGTAAAATAAAACACAAATTAGGCTATAGTGGCATTCATTATAAACAGCATACAAATGTCAAGCAAAACTGAAACGGCATTGGGCTCACGCGCCTGTCTCATACCACAAGAATCCAAATGTTTCCATTTTTGCCATATTTGTAACATTTGTTTGCATAACTATTATTTATTATGCAGCCTAAACATGGCTTTATACTTCACTCATGTTCTAATATCCATGTAAAATCCTTCACATGTGCAAAAATGTTTATTGTTTGGGCGCTGCACACTGATTTTACCGCCCTTTTACAGCAGATCTTTTAAAATAAACAGTGTAACTTATGTTTGGTTGACTGCATTTTAGTTTGATGATGAATGGCTGAAATGTCAGGCAACGCTAGAACTAATGTTGTCTGTGTGTGCGTGAGGCGCCTGTGCGATCAGATGGATTCAATCAAATAAAGATATAAAGAAAATAAATAAAATGCATTAAGAGTGTCACAAAAACGAGCATAACCTATACTTGTTGCACAGTGTTTTTTTTCCCCCCTTTTGTTAATCTTTTAATTATATTATAGCCTATTTTATATTTTGTGTGATCCTATTGATTTGATTCCTTTTATTAAAATTAATTTCAGTTTTTCTCCTTTCACATAAGTGCAGCAGGTGCATGATGCGACGATTGATTCCTCATGGTCGTTTATGCTGCTATTCGCGCATATAAAGCTAAAGCCCTGTACAAAACAACAACAAAAAAAGACATTCTAATCTTACTGATTAACGATCGACTAATGAGCTTCGTTTGACGGTCAGGAATATAAAAATGAACAAAATGCTGTCAATCTACAATTCTCCACCGTATTTACTATGCTGTCCGCAACTTCATGTAACTCAAAAACTTGCGTACACGAGCTGAGACCAGACGTGAGATTTGATCGTAGCCACCGCTCACGTCCATATTGATAAATTCCAAATTTTGTGTTGAAACGACCGTACGCTCAATTTTCTGTCGTACGTTCGTTTCGTAAATGAGGCCCAATGAGTTGAGGTCTTCTAAAACTGAAGATCTCAGGGTTTATTTTTTTCTTAGACGAAACGTCTGAGAAATAAGAGAAGCAAGAGCAAGTCTCCATTGCTCTCCATTCAGTCTTATGGCTGTTTAGGAGAAACTGTATATAGACTCCATCTTACAGCATCTGTACTGTTGATACATTTCATTTTGTTTTCCCTTTTGACAGCAGTGGATTCTTCCACGCTAAACTCACATGAAGGGCGAAGCTGTGTGGTCTCTTTTGGATAGTTGACTCATGCACTTTGACACTGACTGAGGCAAGATGTGCATGCAAGTCTTGTTGTTATCCTTGGTTTCTTGGAGTTGCGTTGCAACATTTTTATGTCTATGTTCATGGGCAAAATTTGGAGGGCCTGGACAGATTGCCCGTGGTTTGAGATGTTCTTTATTTTGTGATGCTTTCAAACTGGTGTGATTTGCTACAAAATACTTGGAAATGGTTTTGAAACAATTCGCACTCCCATTGACACCAGAAACCTTTCCTCTAATAGGGTGTTTTTAACCACTCTCTTTGCTGTGTGTGCGTGCTCTTCCGGGAGAAGGGCCCATACAAGGAATTCCCTCCTTCATGACGTCATGAAGGGCCATACTTGAAAGAAAACTTTCAGAAATGTATACGAACCCTGAAGAAGTGTATTTGACACAGAAATGCTCCGTCATACGTCCAACTCCTTTTTTTAAACTTTGGCCACGTTTAGCATGAGAATCCAACTCTTTAACAGTGTAAATAACTCAGAATGCATGAAATAGCATTAGACACGCCTTTAATGAAACTTGATATACATAGACAACAGGACATTCTCAGGACACCTGCCGAGTTGCATGAGATTCCAACCATAAGGGAAATGACAACTGAAAAACCCTTGTAAATCCACAGCTGTATCATTAATCAAAATAAATGTAATAGTTGTCTTCTTTTGGGTCAAAAGCTTACATATATTTTGAATATCACTTAGACAATTCAACAAACACGGATGCCAGCAGCCAAGGAATCTTCAGCAGCTTAAAACCTCAGCAGCTTTTCTTTAGTTTTTTACCTTATCAAGCTATACACACCTTTAATGTTTGTATTTTTTTCGGTTCTGAATTGTATTGGTAGACCTGATCCTAATTTGAGACATTTTAAGTTATAAAGTCTATTTATTATAAACATATTTTGAAGTCATTGGGTGTAAAAAAAATGTGTAAAACATGGCTAAATTATTTTCATGTAGATTTTTACTGTTATAACTAGGTTCCTCTGGTTGAAAATTAAATTAAACATTTAGCTATTTTTAATACAATATGTGTCCACAGATGCCCAACGTTCTGCTATGTATTACACAGCAACCTAAGAAGTGGTCCAGCAAGCCTTCAATGACAAAGACTTGAAAAACACATGAAACAGCATTTGGTTTAGCATATACTCTTCATAATAAATAAACATTGGCATGATATTGGTTTTGTCAGGCATCTTTGGCAAAAACAAACAGCAAAAAATCTGCTCAGATGGATGGCATTAATGCTCGCTGCCTCTGTGTTGACACACACACACACACACACACACACACACGTTTACTTAGCTATCTAAATGGGGACATTACATAGAACTATTGTGTTTATATACAGATAGTTATACACTTTTTAACCTAAACCTACCCCTACCCCTAACCCTCACAGAAAACTTTCTGCATTTTTACAATTTCCAAAAAAATGCAGAGTTCTGGCATGAAACTCTAGATGGCGCAGTCCGATAGGTCTAACTCAATCTGACTCTAATGACATCATTATTACATGGCACAGCTGATTGGTTCTCTTTTGTATCGGTAGCCAATGAGCTCGCTGCTCAACATTCAAATATATGACTAGTGCTTGCTGTAGCTGTAGCAGTTGCAGCTTGCTTCAGAAAAGCAAAATCAACATCTAAGATAAGTGAATGCTCTTCTATTCCATATCGCTGTTAATTCAGTCATATCGCTGAATTAAAAAATGAGCAACCATAATCAAGTTTAAACTAAGTGTCATGTTAGCAGTTTGCATTGTATGCAGCAGCAAAATATTAAGCATATTTAGCAGCAGCATTTAGTATGTGTTTATACAGCTGGAGCAAAACGCAGTTTAGAGCATATGTAATCACTCTGAGGACACGCCGATAGTAACGGACATGAAACATGTTAAATTAAATTTAAGCATTCTTGTGTATGCATTTCAGTGGGGGTTCGCCATATACATTAGCGATTATCCCAGTGTTCACGTCCGTTATTTCTAAGGTCAATGTTTTCATTGTGATGACTGTGTGGTTGATTTCAGCTGCATGCAGCATCAGAAGCACGCGTTTTTCACAGTCATGTCAATGACAATGTTGCGGGGCAGCAGCTGCGTAGCAGATCTATTCCGCCAAGACCAAATACATTAACATTGTCATGTACATTAGCATGCCAATCCCTCCGAGAGTTGTCATAACAGAAATACAGAGTTCTGGCATGAAACTCTAGATGACGCAGTCTAATAGGTCTAACTCAATCTGACTAATGACATCATCACATGGCACAGTTGATTGTTCTCCTCCTGTATCGGTAGCCAGTGAGATCGCTGCTCAACATTCAAATATATGACTAATGCTTGCTGTAGCAGTTGCAGCTTGCTTCAGAAACCCTTCACCTTCCCCAGCTCCATCTGTATAGATCTGCTATATGGGGGTTATTCCATGTATGTTATATTTGCAGAAGCAATATTTCTTACATGCTCACAGCAGCATGTTGTGGATGTATTGGCAGTAGCAAGTCCGGCTTGGCCCCCCCCCCCCTTTTCCCCGCGCAGCAGCAGCAGCGTAGCAGATCTATTCTGCCAAGACCAAATACATTAACATTGTCATGTACATTACCATGCCAATCCCTCCGAGAGTTGTCATGACAGAACTTTGTTTACTTTATTTTTATTCCAGTTTTACAATTGAGGACGTCCCCAAATGGCGATTTTGTCAGGTATTACTCACTTCACACACACACACACACACACACACACCACCCCTTTACACTTACACCAACCCTACACCTAACCCTACCCCTTGCAGGAAAATTTTTACTTTCTCAAAAAAACTCACTATGTATGATTTATAAATGTTTTGAAAAATGGGGACATGGGGTAATGTCCTCATAAGTCACCTTCTCCTTGTAATACCTATGTCATACCCATGTCATTATACAAATTTGTGTCCTCATACGTCACAAAATCACGCGCACACACACACACACACACACACACAAGGTGCTTATCAGATTTTTTTCAAAAGACAAATCTGTGAATAACACAAAAGCGCTATGTTACTCCTATTTTATTGTCTTACTCAAATGAAGGGTCTATCCATGAGAATCTGACAGTGTGATAGACTGTTATTATGGCCTGGTTTTCTGTAATTGCATATCAATTCTTGTGGTGTCTTGCAATTTGAAACAGATGATTACAGGATAAATTAAATCATATGTTCATTCTATTATCTCACAACATGAAAGGAGTGGTCGTTGTTTCTTTATATCATTATTGCACTCTTGTATACCAAAATGCATAGCAAGGTTTTTGTTTTGGAGATTTGGAAATGACATAACACCACCACATGATAATGATAAATATTTGGGACATGTCAGAGATGTGATATGGTGAATAGTGGCCGTTCTGCACTCTCCTGCAGAGTTTACTTCTATCCCTAATCAAACACACCTAGCTGTAATTTTCTGTGTAAAATCATGGATGGTCTTTGGGGTTTATGGCTTAAGAGACCCCTTTTAGCCTTTGACATTTGCATATAAATTACAGTCCTGGCCCCAGATTCTACATTTATATGGGTGCTAAATTGCCAATGTTTCCCCCACTATCAAGGAGATGCTAAGCAGTCTACCACTATCATCTCCCCAACTGACTTCAAACAGTTTCCAAAGACAAGTAAATGACCCACAGGTGCCAGGCGCCGATGGGCCTGGCTGACCAGCAAACTACAACAGGCTCACATAACACACACACACACACACACACATACACATAAAGACCTTTACTTTATTTAGACAATAATTAATCAGTTTACAAATGTATCTGGTATATGCATGTTTTGTTTGTATGTTTCCCTATTAGATTAGCTGAGTTACCACTCGTTATTTGTATTAGTTAAGCCCTAAACGCTGATATTCAGGTGTATGAATGTATCTCTGGTTTAATATATTCTGTAAGGGAAACAGGTCAATTTAGCTCAAAGGGAATCATTTAAGATTTTAAAGGGAATTTGGACAGAATCGCTGTCTTACGGCTGATCACTGAGACATCCGGCGATTCATTGAACGAGCCGTATGACATCAATTCTGCAATGGATATTTATATCCAAAATATAGTGAAAACACTATTAATTAGCACAGTAACAAGATCGGCAGTTTAAGACATTAACTTGTGAGCACAAAACACAAGATACTTCTCTTTTCAATATAAATGAGGCTTTATTGGATAAATCTAAGACATATAAACTAATCTAACACATGAACACACGCATTCACACAAGTTGCAGAAAGAGAGAAAGTGAGGAAATAATTAGTTTAAGAGAATGAAAATGTGAAATCTCAAGTTTACAGCAATATGTGCAATTGCATAGATCTTATATCATCAATCACTTAATTAACCCTCGCATTGAGTTCCTCAATTAGGTTAAAATTTATATTAAATGCACCAGTTCAGCTAGGATCTGGAGGTACTTGCGTTGCGTTGCCTGTATGGGGGTTCCCTTTGTTGTGGTCCTTGCAGAACAGGGTTTCCCGCTTTTCTGATTGGCTGGAAGTTCAGTCTTGGGGAAGCCAGTGGTTGGGCGTTGGCTGACGACGCGGAGGTGTGGTTCAGTTGAAGTTTAGACGGCACTCTTTTGGAGACACGGCGTTAGGCAAAACTTAACTTGGAACACACGAAACTCTCAACGGAAAATAAAATAAACTAAAGTAAAGAAATAAAAGTAATGTTTGATGAGACTAGGTGGCGTTTCTCCTCATGGTTTTGGAGGAGCTGGCGTGTAAGCCAGAGCACGCTCAAAAAGCGCTAAGAAGTGATGACTGAAAAGCACGACTAAAAGCGAAAAGCCGCATGGCTAAAAAGCATATAACTAAAAAGCCGCATGGCTAAAAAGCATATAACTAAAAAGCATGACTAAAAGCGAAAAGCTAAAAGCTAGACACAAAAAGCATACTTTTGTGGGTTAAAAAACTAAAAGCTAAAAGCTAGACACAAAAAGCATGACTAAAAGCGAAAAGCTAAAAGCTAGATGGTGTCCTGAGTATTTAAACTGGGCTGTTTAACACACCCAAAATGGTGTTTTGCCCAATTAGATGTCTTGTTTGCTCGGGGTGTTGTATATTTCTCCTAGCAATTCATAAATCTAATTTTATCTTATCAGTCACATGGTCCGAGCTTTTCCAGCTCTTGCAGCGTATAATTTTTGACATGATTTCTATAACAAGAATATGATGCATTTGAAAAAGAATTGATTGGAAGAAACGTTTCAAGCAAGAAGATTCAAACACACGCATACTAAACATGAATATGAACCCTTAAGTTATTCAATAGTTATCAAAAAGACATATACAATACGTGATTAAAACATGATAGTTTAATGTGTATGTTACATACATACTATGGAGTTATGCATAGAAATTATTAGTTGCTCATAAGTCCTTTTAGCGTCATTTAGGTGCATATATACATGGAAAGGTAGTTTCTGTAGCATTCTGTGGACGTAAGGACATGTTCTGTGAAGACCACAGAGGTTAAAAGGTCTCCTAAGGAATCACAGTCTGGTTCTTGTCCTGGGTGGGGGAAACCAGTCCAAAGACTTTGTGATTGCTATCACTGGTTACTGTGATGTCACTCCATGCTTCTCTTTTGACATTAATCTTAATTACTGTACTTGCCCAAACTTGACAATCTCCTTGGGAATTGTCCAATAAGTTTTCTTTTGTTTAAATGCTGTGATCTACTCAAAGCTGCCTTGGTTTGTCAGGTTTGTGGCACAAGGATCTGATTTACGAACATCCTGTTGTCTTGGGCCTGTCTGTGGAATTCGGCTCCTTCGTGTTTCAACCATGTTCTTGATCGAATCTTACATTTTCTGATTCGGTCTGATACCCTACAATTCTAAATGTTTCTTTCTTGGTATCAAAATGATCTACTCTTTATTCCTCAAACAATGATGTAAACTATGTGATCATGAAATACATCATACTATTTGTACCATATTTTGAGTAAAACTGCACCAATCCTCCAGACAAGCAATAAACATGCAAATGGTCCATAAGAGAGACAAGGAAACTCTCTCCCATCTCAAACTTCACGCCTGTATTGGCAGTCCACCCAAAGTTGGGGTGAATGAAACCTCAACGTCTTAGCTCGAAATTAGCCTTTGCTCAGAAACCTCTTCTTTTTGCGACGACCCTAAGACCCCTCAGACTCTCCTCTTAGTTTGATCTCCGGGCAGTTTTTGATCTTCATACTTCGCTCGCGGTGGACTTTCCTATCTCAGATAAGAAACAAAGTAAAACTCCAGCCACTCCGGTTCAAACTAACCGTTTACAGCCCCGCCCCGGGAGAGCCCCCCACACCAAATGACCATCCACCATCCCCGAACCGAAACGCCCACCCCTTCCACCTTCTCCCCCGTCCCGACCGCGGGCAGCCCCCCCCCCGCCCAAGGCGCGAAAAACCCCCCTCAGGCCCCCCACCGCCACACCGACTACGTCCCCTCGTACCACACGCACAACCCCACCACCCACCTACACCCTCCGCGTCCCCGAGCCACACCAACCCCCCCCACACCGGACACCTACCTCCCTCACCAACCACTCCCCCCCCCCCACCCCCCCCACCCGCCCCCCATCAGCAGGGACGAACCACAGCCCACCCACAGCTCCACGTCGCTCCAACCGCCTTCAACCCAACAGACCCACCACAACAGCCGCACCCCCCCTCCACGGACCCAGCGCCCCGCAATCCCAGACCTCCCCCTCCTACAAAACCCCAACAACGGCGCCCCGCCCCCACACCCCACCACGCAAACGACCCCCCCCGCCCCCCCCATCGAGACCGACCACCCCTACGATCGACGCACTTGCGCAGTTACACTCCCCACCATCACAACACGACACGCCCCCATGCGACTGCCGCCCCACACCACCGTACTCACCTCCCAAACCCTCCCCACGCCTACCCCCCCCCACCCCATCCACTCCCACGACCGCACACACCGCCCTCAGCACACTCTTAAAGCCAAGGCCCAAGAAACCGCAACGCACACACTCTGCCAGCCCCGGCCCCGGCCCTCACCTCACCAGCAACACCTGCAACACCCTTTCCCCCCCGCGCCCCCACACCACGTCGCCCACCCCCGACTCCCTACCATGCCCTCCACGTCCCTCTCCCCTCCACCACGACGACCGTCCCACCTCCATCGGACCCAAAACCTCGCGCAAGCCCCTCCGCCGCAGTCCCTGAAATCCCACCACGACCAGCCCAATCACCCGCCCCCCTCCCCCCCTCCGCCGCCCCAAGCTCTCCTCCAGTCCAGCTGACCCCAACCCACCGCCCCCCCCTCCCACCTTACCCCGCAAGAGACACGCCCCCACACCGCTCTCCCCCGCACGCCCACGCCAAATACCAACCCCCTCAGCACACGACCCCCCCCAACCCACCGCCCCCACCCCCCCCCACAGACAGCACAAATACATCCCCCCACGACCCCCCCCACCAACGCACCCCCCACACCCGGCGCCCAGCGGCACTCCTACGTCACAATCCACAACCCCGCCACATAATCCTCCCCCACCACCCCCCCACCCCCGATAAATCCCACACGCCCAAGCCCCACAACGGCCCTTCCCGCCGCCCAAAACACCAACCTACAGTCCCACCGCACACTCCCCCGAGACCCAACCCCGCTCACTGCCCCAAACCCAACAGCCCCCGCCAGCAACCCACAAGGAGCCTCCTCCATACCCTCCAATAGCGCCCTCCCACCACCCCCCAACGCCGTCCCCCCCCGACGAGTCAGCTCCGACCACCCCTAACACACCCCAGAGCGTCATCCGCCCCCCCTCCCCGCCCCCACCAACGACGCCCCCCTCAAGAGCCCCGCCAACGCCCCACTACGCCACACGCCACCACACCACTCCCCCCGCCAACCCTCTCCTCACACACGCCCTACCGCCCGCCCCCCCTAGGAACTCCCCACCCCCAACAGCCCCCCAACCGCCACCCCATCAGCCCGCCCGCCACACCAGCCACCAGCCACTCAGAACCCGCCCACCCGGAGCCCCACACACCCCCCCCCCCGCACCTCTACCGCCCACCCCCCCTCTCACTCCCCCCCCCGCCCCCCCCCCCCACCCTCACCGCCCACTCGAGCGACGACCCAAGAGACCCCTCTGCCCACACCCCGGAGCAAGACCCACGCGCCCGCCCATATACACCCGCGCCCCACGACATAGCAAGGACCCAACCCCCCCCACCGTTCCCCCGAAACCCTCCCAAACACCCCGGACACACGAGCCTCACCGCCCCCCAACTACTCACGCCAAGAAACCAAATCACCCCCAAACCCCCCCCCGTCCCCATTCCCCCGCAAACCGTACCCCACCCGGCCTAGCCCCGCTTACCGCCTCCCCTCACCAACCCTCACACCCCCCGCAACCCTCTCCCTCACCCACCCTGCCAAATGACACCACCACCAACCCCCGCCTACCCCCTCAAATCTCCGCTCGCCCGTCCCCACCACACCATAACCAGATACCCCCCGCCCCACCGCGCACAACGCCGCCCCCAACAACCCCAGCACTCCCTCACAGGACCTCCCCCAACCCCAAACCGGCCACCTCCGCGCTGGTGCCAAGCACCCCACGCCTCCCCCCCCCCCCCCCCCCCCCTCCCCCGCCCGCCCTCCCCCCCTACCACTCCCAAAGCACCCCCCTCGCCTGCACCGCCCCCCCCCCTACACAACAGCCACCAGCCCCCCAACCCCGAAACACCCCACCCGCACCCGCCAGACCACCCACACCCCCTCCCCCACCCACCCACTCCCCTGCAACCGTCCACTCTGCCCCCCCCAACCCATAACACACCCTCGAACCAACCGCTCCTCCCCACCCCCTGCCCCACCGCACAGCCACCGATCACATCGTCCACCCCCAAAGAAACCCCGCCCATCTCCCCCCCCCCAGCAACCCCAAAGACCCACCATTTTTGTGGCCCCACCCCCGCCCCAAGCCCTACCAAGCCAACTAGTCCCTAGCCCCCCTCATCCATACCAACCCGGCGAACGAACCTCCCCACTCCACCCCCAACACCCCCCCACCCTACCCCCCCCCCCTCCAGCCCTCACACACGCAACCTTCGAGCCCCACACCGACCCACAAAGCTGCCACAGCAAGCCCCCCAACCACACGCTGCTCCGTCCCACATGCCCAGGCCCCGACCTACCACCACACACCCCTACCCACACCTTCCGTCAAGCACCCGCCACCCACCACCACCGCCACCGCTCACACACCAGCCGCGCCCAAGACCAGAGCTCGGGCAAACCAAGCAAACCGGCCACCACCCTGCTCTCCCAACGCCACGATGACCCTGCCACATCCCACCACCCCACCCTGAACAAGCCCCCCCACCTCCCCAACACACTGCCCCACCCACATGAGGCACCTCTGAACCCCTCACCCCACCCCCCCCGCACACCCACTATACCTGCCCCCACCCCCCCACAAACCCCACACCCTCAAGGGCCCCACCAAACCTACACCCCCGAACCCTAACCCACCCCCCCCGTACACCCTCCCCAACACTGCACCCCACTACCAAACGCCCGCACTTACCCCCTCTTCCCCCCCTTTCCGACACCCCACAGCGAACCCACACCCCGCACGAATACCATACCTCCCAACTACCCACCCCCGACCAACCCCCCCACGCGCCCCCAACCCCGCAGCGCCCCCACCCCCGTCCCCATGCTATCAGCCGCACCCCCCGCCCGACACGCCGCCACCGGCGCCCCCTCCACCCTCCCCGAGAAACATGCTCCCGATCCCCCCCCACCCCCAACGACCCACACGCCCCCCACTCGACCCCACACGAAACCACCCCGCACACCCTCCGCCAACCGCGCCACCAAAACCAGCCCCGCACGCCCTATTCAACCCGACCCTCCCACCCCCCACCTCCACCCCCCCCTCTAAGGGCCTCACCACCCTACCCACAGTGCAGACTGCGGCCGCACCAAAAGCCCCCGGAACCCCCCAAACACTCACGCTAAACAAGCCCACCAAAAACGAACTACCCCCTCCCCTCACACGCCACGCGCCGCACCCCTGCCCCCCCCCGCCTTCGCACCACTCCCCTCGCCCACGCTTGTCCCCAGCCTCCACTCCCCCACCACGCCCCCCCGACCAAAAAACACATTCCCCACCACCCACCGTCATCCGCCGAAGACTAACCACCCACCCACCCTCCATCACGCCCCACGAGGCACCCCCACTTCACCACACGCCGCCCGTACTGCTGCTTCGCAGCCCACACCGCCACCCTGAACCTGACTAACCACGCCCCCACACCACGCCACCCAGGCCAACCGCCAGAGCAACGCTCCGACCCCCGCCAAAAGCCATCCCCAACACGCTCGCCCCCGCACGCCCACCACCCCGGACACCCACCGTCAACGCGCGGCTCCTACGAAAAGCCCCCCCCTCACCAAACCCACACAGCCCACCCGCTCTAGCCCCCACCCCCACGCACACATACCCCTCCCCACACCACCCCCCTCACACACGACCCGCACCGCCAAATAGCCCCCGCTCAACCGCCACCCCGCCCGGCTACCCCACCCCCCCAGCGCAGCCCACCTCCCACCCTCCCCCCTCCCCCCGCGTCCCCACCATAGCCCCCGGCCCCACCAACACGCCCACACCACCACCACCACCCGCCCCCGAACCACCAGCCCGCCCCCCCCCCCCACACGCGCCAGTCACCCCAATAACGCACTCACTCCCCCCCACAACGCCCCCACCAACCTCCACACTCCCGCCAACCCCCAGCTAGCCCCCCCCTCCCACCCCCACCCAACCCCGCACCCCCCCCGAGCCCCGCCACCCAACCAATCACCAACCCACACCAACCACCCGCGAGACAGCCATACCTCCGCCCGGCACCCCCGCACGACGCCCCCCCCAACGTTAAGCCCCATCCGAAACAACCGACGACCCCACAAAAGCCCCCCACCACACCCACACTCACCCACCCTACCCCCCCACACTCGCACCCCCAGCACCCCCCCGCCACGCTACCCCCGAACCCGCAGCGACCCAAACCCCCCCATTCCCACTGGAGCCCAATCAACCCCCACTCCACCGCCACCGCCCAGACCGCGCCGCCGCTACTACCCGGCTGAACCATCGCCCCTTCCCACACACCCACCCCCCACACAGGACCCACCGTCCCCCACATCCCCCCACAGCCGCCAGGGCCCCCCCCCACCCACCCCGATCCCTCACACACACCCCCCAAGATCCCTCCCCCCCGCGCCCAAGTCCCCCGCCCAGTCCCCCCAACCGCGAGCACCCCGAACATCCCCCACCGCGCACCCGCAAGCACCCCCTACAACACCAACGCCCAAACTAGCACCTCCCCCCCCAAACCGAGCCACGTGACACCCCCCCCACGCGCCAGGCCCACGCACACCCAAGTCGCCCCCACCCCTTCCCACCCCCCCCACCCCCCCCACAATAACCCCCACCTACCCTCCCCCCCGCATACACCCACTATCTCCCCAACCTAACCCCACAGGGTCCCAACGCGCCCCAACAAACAAATCCAACCCCACCGCCCCCCCCCATAGCACCGCAGACCAGTATCCCACCCCCCACCACCATCACCCCCCACCTCACCCCCCCCAACGAAGCCAGAACGCCCACCACAACCTAAACCGCCCCCAGCCACCCCCCCGAAACCGCCCCACAGTCAGCCTCTCCCCGCCCCCCGCGACAAAACTGACCCAGACGCTCCCCACACCCCTCCCACACCCGCCCCCAGCCAGACCCATCCCCGCCCCCACCCCAACTTCACAGACCCCGCCACACCCCAACACGACGCAGCACCTCCGCCCATCCCGAGACCCCACACCTGCCCCCAAAACCCCCCCCTTGACGCCCTCCGCCCCCAACGCTACCCCAAGACCTCCACGACATGCCACTCGCCCCTCCCACACCCGCACCCCTTAACCCCCCCACCACGAACTCTCCCCCAAACCCCCCAATTCCCCACCCCCCACCACAGCGCCATCCCTGCCCCCTCCGACACTACCCTACCGGCCCACCCACCTCCCCGTCGACTCCCACCATTCTCCCACACAACTTCCACCCCCTACCCCCCCCCCAGTCCCCCAACACACGGAGAACCGTCGGCACACCGGCCCCGCCCCCACCCTTCAATCACCCGGCAGGGCACCCCCCCCCCCCCCACAAGCCGACATCAGCAACAGAACCACCCCTACTCCCCCGCCCGCACCGCCCCACACTCCCAACCGCCCCCCCCCCCACACCCCCCCCTCCCCCCCCCCCCCCAACCCCCCCCACGCCAGCATCCAAAGCCCCCTGCGAACTCCCCCACCCCACCACACGATTAACCACACCGTCCACCGCCCAGCCAACTCACCAAAACCTCACCACCGCCGCACCCCACCCCCACCACACCCACCACGTCCAGATAGCCCCGACCCCAACCACCCACTGCCCCCCACAAACCGACCTCTCCAGCCCCCCAGCACTGCCCGACCCACCAACGCTCACAGGCCCCCCCCGCGCGCACCGACCACCCACAGACCGCAAATCCCCAGGCACCACAGCAACCACTCCACACGGAAAAACCCAACACCCCACGCACGGCCACAAAACGACCCGCCCCCCTTCACCCCACCCAACCCCCTATACCCGTACCCGCACCCAATGTCGCACTCTCAACCTACCCGCCCACCCACCAACGACCCGGCCCCACACCCTAAAAACATCCCCTCCGCCCCCTCCTCACCCCCCACACAAAGTCCTGAACGCCCACACCCCCCCGACACCCTCTCAACCCTCGCGACATCCCGCAACGCTCACCCCCCCCTTCCTGGATCATACCACCACCCCCGCTAAATGCCGCAACCGCCCCTCCGACATCCCCCGCTCACTCCCCCGCCCCTACCAATCGCCGCCCACAGCCCCCCCACCCCCCAGGAGATCCCCACCAACCGCTCCCCCCAGATGCCCCCCCCTCCCACCGCACGACCCGAGACCCAACCTCCCCCATCAACCCGACGCACGCAACCACCTCCCGGGAACCACCAACCTCACGACCCATCCCCCCTGATCCCCCGCCCAACCCACTCCCCCCGCCGACCCCCACAACCCCCCCCACCCCGAGCCACGCCCGTAGACCCCCTGATACCTGACCCACACCCCGCCCCCCAACGCCCACCGCCCCTCAGCACTGAAATGACCACCACCACCCCTCACCACCGCAAACCCCCACCCCCTCGCAACTCACTCCAACCCTAGCCCCACACCAATCGACCCCCCCCCCTGCCGTCCGTCCAAACCCACCACGCACGCCCCCGGCACCACCCCCTACTATAGCCAGACGAGCCACCACACCGCACCACATCCCCCTACACCCCTCCAACCGCCAGTAACCCCCCTTCCCCCCACCTCCCACCCGACCCACATACGCCACCAAACCACCCCCCCACCCACCCAAC
>JADLZN010010362.1:0-31154 GCA_018155175.1 Sinocyclocheilus anophthalmus
CCTCCCCCCCCCTCCCCCCCCCCCCCTCGCCTCCTCTCTTCTACATCACCATCAACCTTCCCGGTGGGAGACCTCCACTTAAACCCTATGCTGACTGACTGGTGGGGCTGCTTGTGGGATATGACAATCTGCTCCGGCGTTTAAACCTCTGTATCTTGTGATCGAACTTTCGTCTGTTTCTTTCTTGTTACACTTCCTACACTATACTTGTCCCCCATCTTTCTGAAGTGTCCAAGCTAATTCCTCACAAAGCTGCTTCCTTGCCGTTTCCTGCAGCGTTTTTATGGCGATCGAGAGTAACTTGCATCCCCATACTCGTATTCCACTCTTGTCTTCCACGCTGCCTACTTGTACAGTTTATTTCTATGCAGAGACCTATTAAAAGGAAAGTCGGTTGGGATCCGACAATCCCTGTTGCCCACATGGAGCGAGATACATGCTAAGTCCATATAGATCCGAGCGATGTCACAGGCCTGACCGAAGACCACAGCGAGCTCAGCTGCCTTTCTAACTCTACAGTAAGCCTGCCACAAAATAGTGAATATCTAATAGATCACACGCTCCACGATAAATCCTCCGGATCCTTTTCCTCCTGGTGAAGTTTAAATGGTTTCCTTTATCTTTTCAAACTTTTGCCTATATCGACGTTATTTGCCTTTATTTAGCTTGTCTTGTCAATAAATCCGCTCAGCTTTGCTCCGATGCAGTTAATACATTGTGCATCAATTTTACGGCATTGCATGCAGATGTTGGCTTATTCGTTGTTCGTGGAATATTCGCTGCTTAAACCGATTCTAAATTGTTGTCGCGCTAAAATCAGCCAAACCTCAAAACTTAGAACAGACCCAGACTAAACCAGGTTGCCCTTTCTTACATTCACCTAAATTGACATAAAGCGTTTTTATTGGCACACAGTTTTGTAAATTACCCGACTTGCACTTGTCATTCGCTTTGGTTTGCATATACGAAATGCTTTATTATAGGTATTCTGATTTTTCTTTCATTTTATTTTAAAGTTTTTGATTCATACCTTAACCAACGTGAAATATTTTAAAATACTTTTCTAATGTTAAGTCTTTAATCCCGTTCTTCAGTATGTTACACTCTTTACTCTGCCCCTCCGCCTCACTGCACTCCTCACTCCTGTGCGCATAGAGTCGCTGTCCACCAAGAAAATACTTTTCTAGTCATACTGCCGTCGTCGTTGCCATTGCGGATTCTTCATTTGTGGGCAACATTGCAGTCTTTCTTTCTTTCTTTCAGGCAGGACTATTCGCTCTTTCATTTATTGGTCCAGTTGTATTTTCTTACATGTCATTGCGCGAATTATTGTCTTGAAACAAATCCACGTTTTGGAACTCTTTCGACCTGCTTTCTGTGTTCAATATAAGGATAATCAAAACAATGGAACCGAAAGCACGGCTTTGGTTAAGGTACGTCTCGATCTTCGTATTCATTGCGGCTGTATTTCAGACAGCATCTGCTGTTACTCACTACACAATTCCAGAGGAGATGGACGAAGGGACTGTGGTTGCAAATTTGGTGTCTGATTTGGGATTGGATTTGAAAAGCCTTAGTAAACGAAAAATACGTTTGGATGTCGTCGCAAATAAAAAATATCTTGACGTTAACAAAGATACTGGGGAGCTGTACATTTTAGAAAGGATTGATAGAGAGAATTTGTGCCCAATTAAATCGGTCACAACTTGTCTGCTTAAAGTGGATGCCACATTAGAGAATCCTATTCGAATGTTTAATATTGAACTTGAAATAATGGACATAAATGATAATGCGCCACGTTTCCGACGAGATACAATGCATTTAGACATATCAGAGGCCACAGCAATAGGAGAGAGATTTTCCCTCACTAATGCTGTAGATCCTGATACTGGTTCAAATTCGGTAAAGACATACTATCTCAGTGAGAGCGACCATTTTAGTATTGAGATTCAGACTGGACGAGACGGATCTAAGTTTGCTGACTTGATACTGAAAAAGTCATTAGACAGAGAAAAACAAGCTTCACATAATCTGATACTCACTGCTGTAGATGGAGGAGTCCCCGCGCGCTCCGGCACTGCTAGCATTATTGTCCGCGTTTTGGATACGAATGACAACGCCCCTCAATTCGATAACGACAGTTACAATATAAAGCTAACAGAAAACGCGCCTATTGGAAGCCTTGTAGTGATATTAAACGCCACTGATAAAGATGAAGGAACAAATTCCGATATATTTTACTCTTTTAGTCTGTATACGTCAGAAAAAACACAGCAGACATTCAGTCTGAATCCTGACAATGGAGAAATCAGAGTAAAAGAGATGATTAATTATGAGGATTTCAGGATCTATGATATGGAAATTATAGCAACAGATAAAGGAGCCAATAGTCTCTCTGGAAAATGTAAAGTAAAGATTTTAATCACAGATATGAATGACAATCATCCTGAAATTTCCATAAAATCATTCTCAAGTCCAGTTAAAGAGGATGTACCTGTAAATACAGTAATCGCAGTTGTTAGTGTGAGTGATAAAGACTCAGGAGAAAATGGGCAGGTAGATATTCATATTTCTGATGATTTACCTTTTGCGCTCAAAGAATCGTCTGATAATTATTATGAATTATTAGTTTCAGAACCGTTAGACCGTGAAAAGGTTCCAGAATTTGACATCACTATTACTGTGACTGACATTTATATCTTTAGTTCCCCCCGCGGGCGTCCGGTCTGGCTCATTGCTTGATAATGAACGACGCAGACGCACTTTAGAGCTGCTTGACGTTAACGACAATGTTCTCCGGTTTCCGTTCCCGCAGACATTCTACATTAACGATACCTTGTTTATGGATATACGCGCCCACTGTAGCCTACTGAGCTCATTAACTTCTATATGACCCCCAGTATCTCCAGAAATCAGTATCAGTGCTATTTTATTTACTAGAACTGAGATAGTGAACACCTCCATGTCCATGCTGTTCTCCATTAATCCAGAGAACGGGAATCTTTACGCGCTAAAGACGTTTGACTATGAGATAGAGAAGGAGTTTCTTTTCCACATCGAGGCCAGAGACTCTGGCATTCCTCCGCTCAGCAGTAACGTGACCGTTCACATTATTATCATGGATCAGAACGACAACACGCCGCTTATAGTGTCTCCATGGCGCGCGCATGGCTCGGTGGTGGAGGAAAAGATCCCGAGATCCACCGATAAAGGAACTCTGATAGCCAAAGTCATCGCCATAGACTCTGATTCAGTGCACAACTCTCGAATCACGTACCAGTTCCTCCACAACACTGACGCGACATTATTCAGCTTGGATCAATATAACGGAGAGATCCGGACCATGAGAATGTTCAGTTACAGAGACTCGCGCCACCAGCAGCTGGTTGTGATCGCCAAGGACAACGGAGAGCCCGCGCTCTCTGCTACAGTCACCATCAAACTGTCCACGGTGGAGACCGCACTTAAAACCTATGCTGACATGACTGAGGTGCCTTTGGGATATGACATCTTCTCCGATTTAAACCTGTATCTGGTGATCGGACTGGGTTCTGTTTCATTTCTTTTACTCATCACTATATTGGTCACCATCGTGCTGAAGTGTCAGAAAACGAAGCCCAGCAAAGCGGCTCCTTCGTGCAGGAACAGTGTGATCAGCGAGAGGAACTCCACCATCGCGGATTCCACTCTGGTCTCCAACGATGCCTACTGGTACAGTTTATTTCTAGCAGAGACCAGGAAAGGAAAGCTGGTGGTCAGACAGCCTGTGCCAAAGGGAGCGAGATACATGGTGTCCAGTATACCGAGGAGCACAGGACTGACCGAGACCAGCGACTCAGCTGCTTCTACTCTACAGGTAACTTGAACTGCATAAAAATACATTTGAATTTTAAGTTCAGTATTTATTTAAAATAACGTAGTGCTCTGTTATTTCATTTCGATTGTATTCTCATATTTTTAGTTTACACATTTCCGCTCTGATGATGAAAATGAGTTACGAATGTTATTTTGAATTTATTTTATATATTTGTGGTAATTCTTGAAAACATACGCAACGGGTCGCTGTGCCCCAACAAAAACGACCATATACATTTATTTATTTATTTATTTAGTAGTCGCCATGACAGTTCATGCTCACCAGCGAGTCTTTATAAAAGCGTGCGGGGATGCAAGTGCTTCTGCTGGCTTTCTGCATTGACTAACGCTGTGACACTTCTGTAGAACGCAGGTGGAAGCCAAGTCAATATTTGAATCTGCTGAATGCCTTGCATTTGCGATCATCATTGTTAAGGACAGCTGTGTTTTGGGCTCACAAAGACAACAAGCTGAACAGACAGAATGGATGTGCAGCCTACAATGAAGAAGTACGTCGTAACATTACTTCTGCTTTCGGCACTGGTTTACACGGCGTCGTCTGTCACCCATTATTCTATTCCGGAGGAGATGGAGGTAGGCTCTGTGGTTGCGAATTTGGCTGCAGATTTAGGAATCGATGTGCAAACGTTAGGAAGACGAAAAATCAGGTTAGATATCCTTGCAAATAAGAAATACCTGGATGTGAACAAAGACAGCGGAGACCTGTTTATTTTGGAGCGCATTGACAGAGAGTATCTTTGCACATCAAAAACAGTTTGTTATTTAAAAATGGAAGTCATACTTGAGAACCCAGTTCGTATATTTAATATTGAATTGGAAATAATGGACATTAACGACAATGCGCCTTACTTCCGTAGGGATACGATTCATTTGGACGTCTCCGAATCTACTGCTGTTGGCGAGAGGTTTTCTCTAAGTAATGCGGTTGACCCTGATATAGGTTCAAATTCCATTAAAAGTTATCATTTGAGTGAGAGTGCAAACTTTGATATTGAAATACAGACAGGGAGGGATGGTTCAAAATTTGCTGATTTAATTTCGAAAAAAGCTTTAGATCGCGAGGAGCAGGCCATTCATAATCTGATACTCACTGCTGTGGATGGAGGAGTCCCCGCGCGCTCTGGCACTGCTAGCATTATTGTGCGCGTTCTGGACACTAATGACAACGCCCCTCAATTCGATAAAGACAGTTATACTATAAATCTAACTGAAAACTCACCAGTTGGAAGTCTTGTTGTAAAATTAAACGCGACAGATAGAGATGAAGGCTCCAATTCACATATCACTTATTCTTTTAGTCTGTATACATCTGAGAAAACACAGACAGCATTTGAATTAAAGCCTGACAGTGGTGAAATCAGAGTAAAAGAGATGATTAATTATGAGGATTTCAGGATCTATGATATGGAAATTATAGCAACAGATAAAGGAGCCAATAGTCTCTCTGGAAAATGTAAAGTAAAGATTTTAATCACAGATATGAATGACAATCATCCTGAAATTTCTATAAAATCATTCTCAAGTCCAGTGAAAGAGGATATACCTGTAAATACAGTAATTGCAGTTGTTAGTGTGAGTGATAAAGACTCAGGAGAAAATGGGCAGGTAGATATTCATATTTCTGATGATTTACCTTTTGCGCTCAAAGAATCGTCTGATAATTATTATGAATTATTAGTTTCAGAACCGTTAGACCGTGAAAAGATTCCAGAATATGACATCACTGTTACTGTGACTGACAGGGGCAACCCGCCGTTATCTGATAATGAAACTATAACTTTAGAGCTGCTGGACGTTAACGACAATGTTCCTCAGTTCCCGCAGACATTCTACACGATACCTGTTATGGAGAATAACGCGCCTGGAGCTTTACTGAGCTCTTTAACTGCTATAGACCCAGATCTCCATGAAAATCAGTATCTAGTCTATTTTATCATAGAGAAGGAAATAGTGAACACCTCCATGTCCATGCTGTTCTCCCCCCCCCCCCCCAAATTTAACCCAGAGAACGGAATCTTTAGGGCGTGCTCTAAAGACTTTGGGACGTGGGTGTGGTTGAGTGGGGAGGGGGGGTAGTGAGGGCGTGGGGGGGGATGGGTGGGCTTTTCCACATCGAGGCCAGAGACTCTGGCGTTCCTCCGCTCAGCAGTAACGTGACCGTTCACATTATTATCATGGATCAGAACGACAACACGCCGCTTATAGTGTCTCCATGGCGCGCGCACGGCTCGGTGGTGGAGCAAAGGATTCCGAGATCCACCGATAAAGGAACTCTGATAGCCAAAGTCATCGCCATAGACTCCGATTCAGTGCACAACTCTCGAATCACGTACCAGTTTCTCCACAACACTGACGCGACATTATTCAGCTTGGATCAATATAACGGAGAGATCCGGACCATGAGAATGTTCAGTTACAGAGACTCGCGCCACCAGCAGCTGGTTGTGATCGCCAAGGACAACGGAGAGCCCGCGCTCTCTGCTACAGTCACCATCAAACTGTCCACGGTGGAGACCGCCCTTAAAACCTATGCTGACATGACTGAGGTGCCTTTGGGATATGACATCTTCTCCGATTTAAACCTGTATCTGGTGATCGGACTGGGCTCTGTTTCATTTCTTTTACTCATCACTATATTGGTCACCATCGTGCTGAAGTGTCAGAAAACGAAGCCCAGCAAAGCGGCTCCTCCGTGCAGGAACAGTGTGATCAGCGAGAGGAACTCGACCATCGCGGATTCCACTCTGGTCTCCAACGATGCCTACTGGTACAGTTTATTTCTAGCAGAGACGGGGAAAGGAAAGCTGGTGGTCAGACAGCCTGTGCCAAAGGGAGCGAGATACATCGTGTCCAGTATACCGAGGAGCACAGGACTGACCGAGACCAGCGACTCAGCCGCTTCTACTCTACAGGTAGGCTTATATACTGTCAACAGCTGAATTAGTTCTTCAAAGAAGCCAAACAACAGTGTATACAGTTTGACTTTTCAGCCTTTAACCAAACACTTTGTAAGCCCAAACTGTTCTTTCTGAGATGCTTATATTCATCTTCTGCCTTTCAAGTTAAGTTCAAGTTCTGCCCTAAAGTTCAATAGGGAGTGTTTTTCAGTTGTTCTTAGCACATCTTCTCTTGAACATTAAGAGTTTGTATATGTGCATTTTTTTCTCTTTCTCTTTCTTCTGGACTCAATCCAGTACGGTTCTTTTTATTTACAGTCAGTTACACTTCATTTTCGTTTCTAAAAAGTTCACATACGCTTTTAAATATATATGCTTATATTTGTTCAGAAAAAATGACAGAAGTGAACATTGCCTTCTTGTACATATACTCTCAGCTTCCCTCTAGCTGAGCCAGCTGCCACAGTGAAAGAGATTGTCTGTGTGTGTCTATGAAATGTATATTTGTGCAAGCATGACATGTTGCTTCTCTCTCAGAACTGGTTGACCTACTTTTCTTACCTGCGGTTGCTGTTTCACTTGCAGTTCTGATGTTCATAAGCCCATGTTGTGATAACTTTGTGCTAAAATGTTTGTCTCCCATGTTCCAAGGTTTTTTTTTTGTTTGTTTTTTACACACACACACACAGACAGGTTTGTTTTTATGGTTTATGGGGACTCTCCATAGGCATAATGGTTTTTATACTGTACAAACTGTATATTCTATTGCCCTACACCAATCCTACACCTAAACCAACCCCTCACAGAATTTTTTTTGCATTTTTAGATTTTCAAAAAGACTCATTCTGAATGATTTATAAGTCTTTTGAAATATGGGGACACTGAACATGTCCTCATAAATCACCTTCTCGACGCTGTAATACCTCTTTCATACCCATGTCAATTGCACACACACACACACAACACCACACACACAAAGCACACTACAGTGGCCCCACAAATATTTGGATAGTTCAGTCAAACTTTGGCAGTTGCTGCTTGGTTTGCATGAGTTTTATTGCATAAACGACAAAGTATTTTTTTTTTATTATTTATGATTTTTTTTATATTTTAGTGTGGCGTCAGTATCCCACAAAAACGTTTGGGTCCACTGTGTTTCTTAGCATTGGCATAAATCCCTTGCAGTAGCACTTGTGCGACGTCAAGCAACGTATAATTTTTTATTTTATTTTCGTTTTTATTTATTTTCTATAAATGTAGTGAACATGGATAAATAATGTTTTATTTACTGAACATGATAGAGGAAGTCTTTAACTTTTCCCTTTTTTGTGCAGCCTTTTTTCATGTAAACAATGTATTTTAATCTGTCTCTTCTCTCATGCTCTCAATCTTAGTGCTTCTTTTTGAATTGTATAATGTAATTTGTTTTGCTTCATTTGTTATGCGTTAACATTTTTTCACATTGTGTCGCAGGTTACCTGGAGTCCCTGTCTCAGACAACAATGTTTAAAAAGAGGACAACAGAACATTTTATCTGTCTTTTCTTGATTTGATTTGTTAGTGCACTGTAGATCTAAAAAAACAAGCTTAGACTGGTATAAATAAGTAAAGATCAATGTAAATTGAGGTTTCGTTGACAGAAAAGTGTTCAGTGAAATTCATCAAAATGATTGTGCTGAAAGCTAAATATTGAAATGTATGTCTCTGTTTTTGTTTCCGTTTTAAAGTACTCAAAATGAACGAGGTCCCCTCTCCCGCTGGAGGTATGCAGCCCTGACTTCACCATCCTCTCGATTTCTGGAGCGCCTGATCCCAGGGCCCACTGACCTTTACTGAAATATATGTGACTCTGTGTGTTTCTCTTTGTGTTTCTCTTTGTGGTTGGTGGTTTTTGTCAGTGGAGTGTGCCTTGTCCTGTTGTAGGAGGAGCCAAGGAGCCAGTTTATACAACTGAATTCAAATCAGTTTTGTTCAGTTTAGATGCAGATAAATGCTTTAACAGGTCAACACTCAGTTTGACATTTCACTTGGTCTTCTGAGCTTTTTAGATGTACAGGCTGCTAGATTTAAACTTTGCAGTCTTTATTTGTTACTTGTGGAACTCAATTGTTAAACTAAACTTGTTGTACTTTTTTTCAGTACAAATTATGTTATGCAGCCTCACAAAACCCAACTTTTATAGACACCTGTGACCAGCAGAAATGCTTATAATAACTGATTCTCTGTGGTTTGATTGACAGTGGCTGGGGTGAAAGTGTTGCTCATATACATTTTTCCTGCCAAAATACATTACTTAATCAGTTGAAGAAAGTTCATACAGAAGTAAAAATGTATTATTTGCTCACCCTCATGTCTTTCCAAACTCAAATGATTTTCTTTGTTTTGTGGAAGAATGTTTATGCTGCTCTTTTTCTCTACAATGGTAGTGACAAGGAATGGAGGCTGTCAAATTTCCCAACAAATATTAAAAACCAAGTGATTATTATCTTTAAATGTTCTTGACAGTGTCTGTTTTCATTCACTTTCATAGTCTGAAAAAAAAAGCATCTAGGACATGTTTTTGTTGTTGTTCACAGATAAAAAAAGTCAACGTTTTGAAATGACAGATGGGTTAGTAAATGGCTGAACAATGTTCCCTTAAACACTGATTAGGAAGATTGTTTTTAGCAAATATGGCTCTAGTGCATGATCTGGCTTTTAATGATATATGTACTGACTGTTCATCTACTAAACATCATTATGAGCTCCTCAGCCTGTTTGTTGGATGGTTTGTCTACTTGTGTGTTTGAATGGTTGGTGAATTGACTTGTGGATTCCAATTTCACATACTGGTTCTGTTGAATTTCTCTTCATAAATGAATCAGAGTGATGCAAAACAAATTACAACCACCCAGTTTTCAGCTCGCTGCCCTTGCATCACCCCAACCACCCTCACCTGATATCTGAGCATGGTTCTCATTGATCAACCCACCCCCCGTCACCTGTCAATCAAACCAAGGTTCCACCTTCCGTTTTGCCTGAAGCCTTTAAGTGACAGGCCTTGGTTGCATGAGATGTGTTCAGATTCTGGCCTCTCACTAAGTGAGTAATATCTGAAGTCTAGCCTCTTACGTCCAGTGTTTCTTTCTCGTTGACAGGCATCCACCACCACCAGCAGCAGTTCAACCTGAGGATGATCCTCCCAACCATATTGCCAGAGCAACGTATGAAAAAAGTTCCATCAACCTGCATGTCTGTCCACCTGTATCCATCATATTCCCCTGCACCATCATACAACCCTGAAACCAACCCTGAATGATGCCTACATCTTCACATCAGTGTTCGGAAAGTTTGCCCAGGTCTGACCAGAGGAATGACGAAGATCTTTTGCCTATGATACTAAGAGATAGCCTGACTGGTCAAGATTGGACTTGGACTGGATCTGTGAGCACACACACACACATGCATATCTTCAAACAGCACAGCTCATGTCTTTATCAAAGAAACTGTTCTGCAAAACCAGTATGCTTGTGTTTGCATGGTTAGAGTTCCCCTATATTTCTTTTATATTTAGTGACTGGTAAAGACATTGGGGAGAGAAATTATTAACCGAATATTCTCATATGAACTGGTGTGGACACTGAATTGCAAAAAAAAAAAAAACCATTCTTAATCAGTAGACACTAATGACAAATGGGATTTTTTTTTGCAATGTGAATTATATTAAACAAGCACAAAGAGGATTAAATGATTCAGTCATGTTGAGAGATGGAATGTGGACCTTTTGCTAGACTGAATTTGGACACTGAAAGCTTCTCTTTCCCTGCAATGGATGTATAAAGCCTTTCTTATGTGTTTTCTTGGATCTCATAAAGACTTCTATCAGAATAATGCAAGTATTATCCAGTGTATTCAGAAGAGGTCACAGCAAATTTGATTTGTGGTGCCGTATAGACTTTGCTTATCTCTGTAATGTTGTATTATGTCTGTATTGCTGTTTGTGTCGGTATTTTTACGTTTCAGTATGTAAAGAGTCAAGTTGAATCTAAGCACTGATCTGACTCAGAAAGTGTAGAGTATCATTGTAGTTATGATCTCTCCTAATATGATCATAGAGTGTAGTGGAGGCTGTAAAATCATCATGACTGCTTCCTCTGTGGTGTCTGGTGACATTCATGAATGCACAAACGCAGACACAGCACAGTGATGTCATAGTGCAGACATCTGAAGGTCACAGCGGTTTCTAAGATGAGTTTAGGAGATTCATTAAGTAGCCTCTCCCTGATGCCCAAGATTTCTGTCTCAGATAAAAACCCACTGACTTCTAATAGAGACTGTTAAACAGCGAGTTCCTTCATTTTGTCCTTTATAAAAACACCACAATATTTCAGAGATCCACCATCAGACTTCATTAAATCTTTGAAATAAGGCTAAATGTAAAGAGCACTCAAGGTGGTGGATGGGTTTTATTTGCTTTAAAACAAGAAAAGATGACTAATGAACTGCTAATGTTTACTTATCAACTGTATAATTATCTAATATTAGGAAATGTGTTTAATATTCATGGAAATGCTTTGGGGAAAAAAATGAAGCAATTGAAATGCACTAGCCAAACATTATTTTCTTCTCTTTATTTTCAATTCCTGATGTTAATATTGTGTATTAGTATTAATGCATGAATATAAACTTTCATATTGCTGCTTTTTTATTGTTGATATTTTGTATTTGCTGGCTATATCAGTTGTGCAGTATATGGACATCAATATTTTATTTCAGTGAACAAAATGGTATTGTTGTTTTTCTGATAGTTTCCAGCCTTTCTGCAGTATCATTTATTCCTAACTTTGTGAGGGTATGGCAGTTTTCCCAGGCAGGTCAAAAGGTCAGGGTGTCTTGGGGTCAGTTCAGTGACTGGCTCACTCTGGAATGCACAGCATGTGTGTTTTGTCAAAGCAATGCAACATTACAAAATTCATCTGCCCAATTCTCGTTCGATTTTCTGTTTTAGAGAAACAAATGCTGGATGTTTACATGTGGTATTTTAAACAGGAAGTAATCATTTTAAGGCTCTTAGCTGTCTCAGAGGATTGGCTAATGCTCAGACATGAGCAGTGTTGTAAGATAACATTATGTGAGACAATCAGAGCGAAAGAAAGATACATTTTAGTAGAATGACAAAATATTAAAGTTCAATATGTCTGTCAGTGTGAGCAGCTGTAAGTAGGTCACTCGTCTCTCACTGCACAGAAAAGTGGCTAGAATTAATTTACCCGAAAGCCTAATTTTGTGATATAAAAATGGACTACCTATATACAGCACTGCCCTATAGTCCCATATATTTCCTTTTCATTCCCCTGCTGTCCAATTAATCTTTATACAGTTAAGCAAATGTTTTTCTAATTCATCTTCTACCAGCATTTGTGCTCTAAAGCAGACAAATTGCCCACTTAAAGCTGAACACATCCATGATCTGCCTTAGACAACCTACCAGACCCTCTTTGCTCATGAGTATCTACTGATGGTATTCTTGCCGTACCTTGTGCGGTACTTTTACAATGGAGCGTAAAAAACTTTAAAAATTGACCCCACCCTTCACCATCCTCAGTGTGATTTCTGTCATTCTCCATGTATTCAGAAGTACATAATGTTGATGGGACATTGCATTTGTAATATGATTTCAGATTTTAAATGACTTCTCAGTATGTGAGTAGCAATGATCCTGTAGCCCAATTGAACACATGCACTGAGGTAAAAAAATAAAAATATAAAAACATGTTGTTTGTACAGTATACTATTATGATTATCTTTTAAACAGGGAAGAGAAAGACAGTGTTTATGATTATGACTTATCTACCTTCTGATCATCAGTGATACAATCAAAGTGACCTATATTAATCTTCTTTCTTTGCATGATTCTCATCTGTGTGGGGTGGTAGGTGAGTGTGCTTTTGTTTGGGTGGGTAAAAATGAGGTCATCACTGCAGATGATGTAATGCATTGAAGAAAATCAGGCAGACCACATTTCATATCTGCATTTTTTTATTTAGATGTAAAACTCACTATAAAACCACACTTGGATTCTCATCACAAACTCTTTTTTCTGTTAATCCTAAAAAAATGTTAAATAGAAATAATAAAGCATTAACCACTGCCCTGGCTGGCTTAACTGCAATGGTTAGTCTGGTTCTTTGATGGGTCAGAACAAACCGAAAAAAAAAAACAAAAAACAAAAAAAAAACAAAAATGCTCCTTTGCTTCCTTTTCCTCCTGACCCCAGATTTCTCTGATAGCCTGCCTTACAGCACAGAGAGAGACATAAGCTAATTAGAGGGCAGCACTATTAAAAACTACCGCAGCAGACACACACACACACACACACACGCAAACACACCCACACACACACACACACTACACACCCACACTTTTCTTTGTCTAGAAAAAAATAACTATTAGCATACAAGAAAGATCAAGTACAAGATACACATTGTTCCTCAGCATTTTATCAGAAAAGTTCCACACACAACGCACGACACACCACACACAACCAAAATCACACAAAGATCACCCTGTTGTCAGGCCTCTCTAAACCACAATTCATGCTATAACTGCAATGTGTCACCATCAAAACAACCCACGCTTTCCTGAAACACTGCAGAGGAAAAAGGCCTCAATCTGAGAAATCCTGCTGACTGCTGGTTTCTAGGCAACAGGAGCCTGTCTCTATAGCGACCGAATAAAAGACAGACGGTGGAAGGTGGGTTAAACAGGAGAGAATAATTTTATACGGAATGATAAAAAAAAACAAAATATACATATGTTATCAATAAAATAATATAATAACATCTACCTCAACAAGGTGTTGTCCACTTCGATTTCGTTCGGGGGGTGAGCGACTGCATTATTTGATTGGTCTTCCTTAGTGTCTTACCCAAAAAAACCCCCCCCCCATCCCTTCATAACACTAAGATCCCTTTCCTCTGGGGACACGCAATGTTCAAAAATCACATGTCACGCACGGATAGACAGCGACCCCACATCCCATCAAATTTCCGTTGTCCACGGATAACGGACTGCGGGCCAGGGAGAGGTTGTGCAATGATGCTAGGCAGCTGTAAATTTTGATGGCATATACAAAGGCTCAACCGAGATCGCCAGAGTCCGGGCAGTCCGATGTCAACACACACACTGTTAAGACACGACAAATGTATAAAAATGCTTGACCCGCCCTTTTATGAATATGAACAATGTGTTATTGATGTGTATTATTTGAATCTCTATACCTAAACCACAAATATCAGCATAGGGTGACTGGCGCTCCCGTAAAAAAGAACTCTTCGAGACGTGAATCCCATCGCCTCTGCCCCCTGAGTGTCTGTTTGTCTGGTATGAGGGTTGTGTATAATATGGGAATGCTCATACGTAAGCAGCTGAGGTGGGAGGGATCACAGAACAAAAGACGCGGGTGGGGCCGAGTTTGTCACGTGATCCGTGTAACTGAACCACAAGGTGTCACTGCTCACCACGCAGTTAGACACCAGACCACTGCCTTCTTATAAGACCTGCATTCTTACATCAGACCTCTATCCTTCTTCGTATTTCAAGAAAGGACAATTTTTAAAAAGGTATATATATATAATTTTTAATCTAATGAGATACTCTTTTAGTGTAGTAGTGCATTTGGTGTTGGCATGCCTCAATTTTATAATTATAAACAGTATAACTGTAAATTGTATAATATTATTTATAATAATAATACTACTACTACTACATATTATTATTATTTTCATTTTGATCCTCCATTAACCCCTCTAAGACGCACTGTTTAGGAAATTATGCATCTACCTAATGAGTCTCAGAGGGTATCATACTCAGCAAAACACAACAAACAATACAAAAACCAACAGCATTTAAATTACGACACGTTTTCCAAATAGTCGCTGTGGTTGACGTGGTCGTCTACAATCGCCGAATTCCTTAATTCTTCCTCTTCGCTCATCAGTCGTGTTCAGCAGATTCACTTCGTGGGATGTCTTGTCAGACATCACTTTGGCTTTGAACAATGAACAACCAGGACGATTTTAGATCTGTCTATTAATTTGTAATTTGCAATAGCATAATTGAGTTGACCGCATTTGCTACAACTATTATAGCGCTGTTCAGAGAAAGCATGGCGAGCGAAAATAAAATAATATGGATGAGCAAGATTTTTTATCTGATGTGTCTGCTGTTCAATTCCGGAAGAAATGCTGCCCAGATAAACTATTCCCTTCAAGAAGAATCAAAAACTGGAGTCACTGTGGGGAACATTGCAAAGGACTTAGGATTTGATCAGGCTTTACTGGAAAACAGGAATTTGCGTATCGTTGCGGGGACAAAGCAAGAGCTCTTTCGGGTAAATCATAAAGACAGCGCTTTGTTTGTGAACCAGAGGATAGACAGAGAAGAGCTGTGCGCTAAAACCAACCCATGTCTCATTCATCTGAAAGCAGTGATAGAAAATCCACTCGAAATGCACCAGATATCAGTTGACATTATCGATGTCAATGATAATCCACCGAGTTTTTTGGACGAAAACTATAAATTGGAAATACTTGAATCTGCAATGACAGGTGCACGATTTCAGTTAGAAACAGCGCACGACCCGGATGTAGGCACAAACAACTTGCAATCATATAAACTGAGCCAAGATCTTTATTTTCGTTTAGAAACGGAAGACATGGGAGATGAAGGTAAGATACCTGTCCTTATTTTACAAACACCTCTTGACAGAGAGAAAAGCGCAAAGCATAATCTAATATTAACTGCGACAGACGGTGGCAAGCCACAGAAATCAGCTACTGTGAATATTACAATTATTGTGTCAGATGTTAATGATAATACTCCCGTCTGTGATAAACAAAAATACGCAATGACTGTGAAAGAAAATGCCCCTGAAGGTACATTTCTGCTCCGCGTTAATGCTTCAGATTCAGATGAAGGACTAAACGGAGAAATTGAATACTCTTTACGGAACAAGTTCAGGAACGGAGCATCTGAGGTTTTTGATTTAGATAGTTTGACGGGGGAATTAAAGATAAAAGGTGGGCTAAATTTTGAGGAAAGGCAGGTTTATGAGCTAAAGATACTGGCTGCGGATAAGGGAGCCGTGTCTTTGTCTACACAGTGTAATGTGCTTGTAAATGTTGAGGATGTCAACGACAACCGGCCTGAGATTGACATCACTTCAGTATCCAGCCACATTCCAGAGGATGCACCTCCTGGGACTGTCCTAGCTTTGATGGGAGTTACAGACCTGGATTCAGGTATGAACGGAAAGATAGTTTGCTCTCTGCCTAAGGATATACCCTTTGACCTCAAGCCGTCGCCTGATGGAAACTTTTATTCTTTAGTAACTAAAGAATACATTGATAAAGAGTCAAAATCGTCTTATGATATCACCATAACAGCCAAAGATTTAGGAACTCCGTCGTTAACATCAACAAGATCCATTCACGTCGATGTCACTGATGTTAACGACAACAGCCCCACATTTGCTCAAAGCCCATATACATTCTATGTGGTTGAAAACAACAAACCAGGAATTGTTGTTTTCTCATTAAGTGCAGCTGATATAGATGAAGGTGAAAACGCACGTGTATCGTATTCAATTGATCGAATTAATTCAGACCAAACAATGACATCTTTCCTGAGTATTAATGAGGCGAATGGTACCGTTTACTCGTTAAAGAGTTTTGATTTTGAGTCTTTAAAAACATTTCAATTCTTTGTTGTGGCCAAAGACTCTGGAACTCCGTCTCTGAGCAGTAACGTGACAGTGAACGTGTTTATTCTGGATCAGAACGACAACGTTCCAGTGGTCTTATATCCAGTCAGCGCTAACGGTTCTGCTGAGGGTGTGGAAGAGATTCCCCGTAATGTGAACGCAGGTCATTTGGTGACTAAAGTCAGAGCATATGACGCAGATATAGGATACAACGGCTGGTTATTATTTTCACTGCAGGAAGTTAGTGACCACAGTCTCTTTGGTTTGGACCGCTACACAGGACAGATAAGGACCCTTCGCTCATTCACAGAAACAGACGAGGCCCAGCATAAACTGCTCATACTGGTGAAAGACAATGGGAACGTTTCTCTCTCAGCAACAGCGACTGTGATTGTCAAAGTTGTGGAGCCCAAAGAGGCTTTTGCAGCTTCTGATGTGAAAAACACAGTAAAAGACGAGGAGGAAAACAACGTGACATTTTATTTGATCATCACTTTGGGCTCGGTTTCGGTGCTTTTTGTCATCAGCATCATCGTGTTGATTGTAATGCAGTGCTCAAAATCGACAGACTATTCGTCCAAGTATTTACAGGACACAAATTACGACGGGACTATGTGTCACAGCATCCAGTACAGATCTGGAAACAAACGGTACATGTTAGTTGGACCCAGAATGAGTATCGGCTCTACTATAGTCCCAGGCAGTAATGGAAATACTCTAGTGATCCCAGATCGCAGGAGGAGAGACTCTGGAGAGGTAAGGATAATTTAAATTTTACTTAGGTTTTCGTAAGGATTTTATTCGGTATTTATATTGGTATTTATATAATGCCAATAATTTATTGCAGTTTGCATAACCTTTCTCAAAATGGACTTTAAGATGTTGCTTATTCTTAGGTAGCCCATTTTATCTTTTATTTGAAAGAATAACTTTATCTTTATATTAGTTTAAACAAGCCCTGCTGGGTGTCCACACAATCACCCTCTGTGTGTTGGCATATTTTTGTGCCTAGTTTTATTATTATTATTATTATTATTATTATTCTCTATGATTATTATTTATTATAATGTATTTTTTGTTGCGACAACCGCGTCTGTCCACTCTTCGTTTTTCTGAAGCAACCTGAAGTGTCTGTCACTTCGTTTTTTGAAGCAACATGAAGTGTGCAAATATATTTTTTGCCGATTAATAAAAATTATTTTTTTTTCAATTCCAACCATAAAACATATTTTAAGAAATGTTCAAGGTTCTGCAAATTGAAAGATACTGTAAACGCTAACGCTGGAGGTGACTTGAAAGGTCCAATGCTCCACTCAGTGTCAGTGTTGCTCTAATTTTTGTTTTCAAGTTTTAAGTCCAGCCCAGGATAATGACGCGCAGACGTGTATTGTCTTCCTTATCCTGGATGGTACGATCCGAAAAGGCGTTTAAGTATGTGATCTGTTCTCTGCATGTTTTCAGTTAAATTGTTTTGCATTATGCAGATAAATTGTACGTTATACTGTTGTTTGTAATCGCCGAGGATATATTTCTGGCAGTCTCACAGTAATCGTTCCATCATGGAAGCCGGAGGACAAAGGCGCAAATGGGAGTGTTGGTGGATTGCTTTGTGTTTCTCTTTGCTTCTGTGTTTTGGACAGCAAGTTTCAGCGCAGATAAGATATTCTATTCCAGAAGAATTGAAAGAAGGATCCATTGTAGGACATATTGCTAAGGATCTTGGCCTTGATGTCAGCACTTTAGTAAACAGGAGGTTCCGTATCGTTTCTGGATCAAAGGACGCTCTTTTTGAGGTAAATCAAAACAATGGCGTCTTATATGTCCATAAGAAAATCGACAGAGAGGAGCTGTGTGATGGAAATGGCGCATGCTTGATTAATCTGAAAATGGTGGTCGAAGATCCTTTAGAGATACACTATGTTGGAGTGGAGGTAACTGATGTTAATGATAATTCACCCACATTTACAGAAGAGGAGCAGCATTTTGAAATTGCAGAACACACACCCACAGGGACGCGTTTCCAAATACAGGCAGCACGAGATGTTGATACGATCGTGAATAATGTTCGGTCGTATAAACTGAGTCGTAATGAGCATTTCGAAGTTGAGACAAAGGATAGAGATGAGGAAAAAATACCGCTTTTAGTTTTAAAGAAAGCGCTTGATCGTGAAAACGCCGCAGAACATAAATTAATACTAACTGCAATCGATGGTGGAAATCCACCACGGTCAGGAAATCTTAACATAATTGTTACTGTTCTTGATGTTAATGATAACCGTCCCGTGTTTAGTCAAGACTCCTATTCTGTAGCAGTAAAAGAAAATGCTGCACTCGGAACTGTGTTGATAAAACTTAACGCAACTGATTTGGACGAGGGTTCAAATGGTGTTGTAGAATATGCCTTTGGAAGAAACCTGAAGCGCAAAGTTTACGATCTCTTTAAACTGGATAGTGCCACAGGAGAAATTCATATTAAAGGTGAACTGGACTTTGAGGAAACGGAGGTGTACAAATTAGACGTACAGGCATCTGATAAAGGCCAGCCTCCGTGGATCGTTGAATCTGTCGTTACTATTAAGATAATAGACATAAATGACAACGCCCCTGAAATAGACGTAACTTCTCTTTCCAGTGTTGTTTCTGAGGATTCTAAACCTGGCACTGTAATTTCATTAATTAGCATCAGTGACAAAGACTCTGGTATAAATGGGAAGATAGTACCAAGTGTTTCTGATAATGTTCCTTTTGAGCTGAAACCATCAGTTCAAGAGAATATTTATTCCCTTGTAACGAAGGGAAAATTAGATCGAGAACTCGTGTCCCATTATGACATACCAATAATAGTCACTGATTTAGGACAGCCTCCTTTATCAACCTTTAAGTCTCTGAGCGTTCAGGTATCAGATGTTAACGATAACCGTCCTGAATTTTCTAAAGATCGGCTTGAATTATATTTAGTAGAAAATAACACACCTGGTGCCCCCATAATGTCTGTGAGCGCATTTGATAAAGATTTAACTGAAAATGCAATGATTACTTACTATATGATTAGAGGGGACGCTGCACAAAATGATATAGCGACTTTCTTGAACATTAATTCTGAAACGGGAGTTATTTACGCCTTAAACCGCTTTGACTTTGAAGTAATTAGAAAGTTTCAGTTCCAAGTTCTTGCTAAGGATTCAGGATCTCCACCACTTAGCAGTAACGTGACAGTGAACGTGTTTATTCTGGATCAGAACGACAACGTTCCAGTGATCTTATATCCAGTCAGCGCTAACGGTTCTGCTGAGGGTGTGGAAGAGATTCCCCGTAATGTGAACGCAGGTCATTTGGTGACTAAAATCAGAGCCTATGACGCAGATATAGGATACAACGGCTGGTTATTATTTTCACTGCAGGAAGTTAGTGACCACAGTCTCTTTGGTTTGGACCGCTACACAGGACAGATAAGGACCCTTCGCTCATTCACAGAAACAGACGAGACCCAGCATAAACTGCTCATACTGGTCAAAGACAATGTGAATGTTTCACTCTTAGCAACAGCGACTGTGATTGTTAAAGTTGTGGAGCCCAAAGAGGCTTTAGCAGCTTCTGATGTGAAAAACGCAGAAAAAGACGAGGAGGAAAACAACGCGACATTTTATTTGATCATCACTTTGGGATCGGTTTCAGTGCTTTTTGTCATCAGCATCATCGTGTTAATTGTAATGCAGTGCTCTAAATCGACAGACTATTCGTCCAAGTATTTACAGGATACAAATTACGACGGAACTCTGTGTCACAGCATCCAGTACAGATCTGGAGACAAACGGTACATGTTAGTCGGACCCAGAATGAGTATCGGCTCTACTATAGTCCCAGGCAGTAATGGAAATACTCTAGTGATACCAGATCGCAGGAGGAGAGGTTCTGGGGAGGTAAGAATAACAGATTCATTAATTACAGCTATACCGTTTTGCTTTGATATTGTTATATCTTACAGTTGTAATTTATGCAATATATTGTGCTTTTAAATATTATGATTTCACAGAACAAAGTCTTGCTCGGTAGCCTACTTTGTTTGACAACTTTTATTGTCTGATCGTAATGTAAGTAACCGCAGCTTGCCGGGAGCTGTTCATTGCGTTGGTGCTGAAATTCCTTTTTTTATTATTTTATTTATTTCTATTATTATTTCACAAAGCCTTAAAAACACTGTAAGTGGTCGATAATAACTGAACGCATGTAAACTTCTCATTATTCTCTCAGAATTTCTAAGTTTAGCTTTTTTTCAGGTGTGTATTTTATACTGTTAATTTTAGCTTTTTATTTCATGTACATTCTTACGCAATCACGCATTTTTGTCTTCACTATGTAAGTACTTTAAATGTAAATGTCCATGATCCGTTTAAATTGCTATATTTTCAGGTATAGTAACGTTCTATTTTATAATGATATTTTCACATTAAGTGACTTTTGTAATGGGTTTGACAGGGGATGTAACACTTTACTGTGCATGATATAGAGTTGCTAACTCCTTCAGATTTTTTCATAATATTTTAGAGATTGGTTGTTTGAAATGAACAGCTGACCGCTCGGTGTCAGTATTGCACTGTGTTATGATGGAGAGATTATGCCCTGCCCTAAATGGTGACATGCGCAGTGCTACATTGTTCTGTACATTTTAGGAGCCACTGTGAGCCGAAGAAAATTATAGTGCATACGGTGGGCTGACGATGCGGCGTAGGACTTAATTTGAACGATTTCCTGATTTCTGGTACTACGCGATTTATCTTGTTGAGAGTAATCAAGGACAATACATGCCTGGTTCTGGAATACTTTTGTTTTAATTCCTCACGATGGATAAGGATGGACAAAGGTGCAGATGGGGATACTGGTGGATTGCTTTGTGTTTGCTGATGCATTGTGATCAGCCTGTTTCTGCACAGATCAGATATTCTGTTCCGGAGGAGGTAAAAGAGGGATCACAAGTGGGAAATATTGCTAAGGATCTCGGTCTTGATGTCAGTTCGTTAGAGCACAGACGATTCCGTATTGTTTCTGGATCTAAGGACAGTTTTTTCCAGGTAAATCAAAACAATTGCATCTTGTATGTTCATAAGAAAATCAACGAGAGGAGATTTGGGATGGCAATGGCGCATGTTTGCTAAACTTAAAGATTGCAGTTGAAAATCCACTCGAAGTTCACTATGTTGAGGTTGAAATATCAGATGTTAATGATCACTTCCCTTCTTTCCCAGAAAAAGACTTGCAGATTGAAATAGCGGAAAACACTTTAAAGGGAACTCGCTTTGGTCTTCCAACCGCACGAGATTCAGACGTTGGCATACATTCCATTCGTTCCTATCGACTTTGTCAAAATGATCATTTTGATATAGAGATAGGAGACAGTGAATACGTGGATAAAAATCAGTTTCTTCTTTTAAAGAAACAGTTAGATAGGGAGATTCGGGAGAAGCACGTTTTAACTTTGACTGCCATCGATGGTGGAAATCCACCAAAATCAGGCACTTTAAATATAACTGTCACGGTCCTCGATGTTAACGACAACCGTCCAGTATGCAACAGAGACACATACACTATTACGTTAAAAGAAAACGCCTCTCCCGGGTTTACTGTAACATTTGTTAATGCAACTGACCCAGATGAGGGCGTTAATGGAGAAGTTGAATATGCTTACGGTAGGAATGTGCAGCGAAAAGTGCATGATGTATTTGAACTAAACAAGGTGACAGGTGAAATCCGTGTCAAAGGCAAAATTGATTTTGAGGAGAATGACATTTTTAGTCTGAGCATCATGGCTTCTGATAAAGGGCGCCCTCCATCAAACACTGACTGCAGAGTTATCATTAAAATTATTGATGTCAATGATAATGAACCAGAGATTGAAGTCACGTCACTTTCTAATACAGTTTCGGAAGACTCAAAGCCCGGGACAGTCATTTCTCTTATTAGCATAACGGACATCGATTCAGGGATGAATGGTAAAGTTGTTTGCAGCTTGTCAGAGAGTGTACCTTTTGAGTTGAAACCATATGTTCAGCAGAACATGTATTCTCTAGTAACCAAAGATAATTTGGACCGAGAAATTGCGTCCCATTATGACATTACAGTAACAGCTACTGATTTAGGAAACCCAGCTCTTTCAGCTTCAAAATCTCTGAGCATAGAGGTGTCCGATGTCAACGATAATACACCGCAATTCCCCCACAGCCCACTTGAGATTTACCTGTTTGAAAATAATCCACCCGGACAGTCCATATTTTCTGTGAGCGCCACTGATGAAGACACAAATGAAAATGCTCATATTACATATCATATTATAAGAGGCGATCAAACACAAAGCGACATGACTTCGTTCCTTAACATAAATTCTGAAACAGGTGTAATCAGTGCTCTCAAAAGTTTTGACTTTGAAACAGTCAAAAACGTTCACTTCCACATACTCGCTACAGACTCTGGAACTCCGTCTCTGAGCAGTAATGTGACAGTGAACGTGTGTATTCTGGATCAGAACGACAACGTTCCAGTGATCTTATATCCAGTCAGCGCTAACGGTTCTGCTGAGGGTGTGGAAGAGATTCCCCGTAATGTGAACGCAGGTCATTTGGTGACTAAAGTCAGAGCCTATGATGCAGATATAGGATACAACGGCTGGTTATTATTTTCACTGCTGGAAGTTAGTGACCACAGTCTCTTTGGTTTGGACCGCTACACAGGACGGATAAGGACCCTTCGCTCATTCACAGAAACAGACGAGGCCCAGTATAAACTGCTCATACTGGTCAAAGACAATGTGAATGTTTCACTCTTAGCAACAGCGACTGTGATTGTTAAAGTTGTGGAGCCCAAAGAGGCTTTTGCAGCTTCTGATGTGAAAAACACAGTAAAAGATGAAGTGGAAAACAGTGACATTTTATTTGATCATCACTTTGGGATCGGTTTCAGTGCTTTTTGTCATCAGCATCATCATGTTAATTGTAATGCAGTGCTCTAAATCTACAGACTATTCGTCCAAGTACTTACAGGAAACAAATTACGACGGAACTCTGTGTCACAGCATCCAGTACAGATCTGGAAACAAACGGTACATGTTAGTTGGACCCAGAATGAGTATCGGCTCTACTATTGTTCCTGGCAGTAATGGAGATACTCTAGTGATCGCAGGAGGAGAGATTCTGGAGAGGTAAGAATAGCAGATTCATTCTAATTACAATCAGCGTGATGATTTGCTATTTTTATACAAAATGGTGTATTTTTACTTATGATTTCATAGCGCAAAGTTTCGTTAAGTAGCTCACTTTGACATTTTTGATTTTCTGATCGTATTGCATGTATCCACAGCTTACAGGCAGCTGTTCGCTGCGTTGGTGTTGAAATTCGACGCAAATACTTCAGAATATGTAAAGTACATAATTTGTATGATACAATTGTATGCTGAAACTGCTTTTTTTTTTTTGCATGTTATAAATTTTTTTTAAAACGTTAGCAATGTTAGTAATCAAAAACACTGAATAGTTGTACACTTAAATATTATTCTCTTATGTTAAGTTGTTGACATCTTTTCAGTGTTTTTATGACTGACAGTGGTTTATTTCAAAATATTTTCAAGTGTTTTGAAACCACTTGGTGTCGGTATTGCTCCAGGATTTGTTCAGAATATTGAGTCCTGCCCCTGATGATGATGCGAGTAGGGCTGTGTTGTTTTTTTTCACACACACTGAAAAGGCTTTGTATGCATGAATGTACTGACGGTGCTTAAAAAGACCTATTACGTATTTTCTTATTTTCTCATTATGTACTTGCCATAAACATCCAACTACGACTTCTAATAGTCGAGGATATAAACATTTGATCCTAGAGAAAAGGTTCGTTAATCGCGCGTGATGGAAGCTGGAGGACAAAGGCGCAGATGGGAGTACTGCTGGATTGCTTTGTGTATTTCTTTTCTTCTTGGCATCGGACAGCAAGTTTCAGCTCAGATAAGATATTCAGTTCCAGAAGAAGTAAAAGAAGGAACCGCAGTCGGAAATATCGCAAAGGATTTGGGTCTTGAAGTAAGTAGTTTGGTGGACAGGCAGTTTCGAATCGTTTCTGGATCTAAGGAGGAGCTTTTTCAAATAAATCAGGAAAATGGCGTTTTGTACGTTCATAAGAAAATCGACAGAGAGTCTGTGTGTGCTGGCAGCGGTGTTTGCATGGTAAACTTAAAAACTGTTATTGAAAATCCACTCGAGATCCACTATGTAGAAGTAGAAATATCAGATATAAACGACCATTCTCCTAGTTTTCCTGAAAAAGAGCAGCGTCTCAGAATTTCTGAAAATACGCTCCCTGGCGCTGATTATCAGTTACAGGCTGCCGGAGATCCCGATTCTGGAACAAATTCGGTGCGGTTTTATAAGTTAAGTCCTAATGATCATTTTGAAATTCGAGTTCGAGAGAGTGATGAGGATAAAATGCCATTTTTAGTCCTTAAGAAGGCTGTTGATAGGGAGATTACAACTACATACAAGCTCATTTTAACAGCAGTTGACGGAGGAAATCCTCCGAGATCTGGCACCCTTAACATTACCATTATCGTTCTAGATATCAATGATAATCGCCCTGTATTTAGTCGAGAGTCATACTCTGTGACACTGTCGGAAAACTCTGTTATTGGCACTATGGTTGTTCGAGTGAATGCAACTGATATGGATGAGGGCACAAACAGTGATATTGAATACAGTTTTTCAACGTTAAACAGTAAAGTGCACGAGGTTTTTGAGCTCGATCAGGTCACAGGTGAAATACGTGTAAAAGGGGAAGTGGATTTTGAAGATACAGAAGTTTATAAACTCGATATTCAAGCCTCAGATAAGGGGCATCTACCAATGTCTGCAAACTGTAGAGTTGTTATTAAGATTATTGATGTGAATGACAACCGGCCTGAGATTGAGATTACATCGCTTTCTAAAAACATCCCTGAAGATTCTAAACCTGGAACGGTAATTTCTCTCGTCAGTGTGACTGATAAAGACGCAGGGATCAATGGTAAAGTGATTTGTCAGTTAAACAAAAATATTCCCTTTGAACTAAAGCCTTCTTTCAAAGACAATATGTACTCTTTAGTGACAAAAGATCGGTTAGATAGAGAGATTAATTCACAATATGACATTACAATAACTGCCTCTGATTTAGGTCAGCCGTCTTTGACTGCATCGACCACTTTAAGCGTTCAGATTTCTGATGTGAATGATAATGCTCCGGAATTTTTATTAAATCCTCTAAATCTATATTTAATGGAAAATAATGCAGCCGGTTCCTCCATAATTTCAGTAAGCGCCTCTGATCGAGACACAGCTGAAAATGCCGTGATATCCTATCACATAATTAGAGGTGATGGAACTCATAATGTTTTGTCATCTTTCTTAAATATAAATTCCGAGACAGGTATTGTTTATTCGTTGAAAAGCTTTGACTTTGAAACATTAAAATCTTCACACTTCCATGTGCTCGCTACAGACTCTGGAACTCCGTCTCTGAGCAGTAACGTGACAGTGAACGTGTTTATTCTGGATCAGAACGACAACGTTCCAGTGATCTTATATCCAGTCAGCGCTAACGGTTCTGCTGAGGGTGTGGAAGAGATTCCTCGTAATGTGAACGCAGGTCATTTGGTGACTAAAGTCAGAGCCTATGACGCAGATATAGGATACAACGGCTGGTTATTATTTTCACTGCAGGAAGTTAGTGACCACAGTCTCTTTGGTTTGGACCGCTACACAGGACAGATAAGGACCCTTCGCTCATTCACAGAAACAGACGAGACCCAGCATAAACTGCTCATACTGGTCAAAGACAATGGGAACATTTCTCTCTCAGCAACAGCGACTGTGATTGTCAAAGTTGTGGAACCCAAAGAGGCTTTTGCAGCGTCTGATGTGAAAAACGCAGTAAAAGACGAGGAGGAAAACAACGTGACATTTTATTTGATCATCACTTTGGGCTCGGTTTCAGTGCTTTTTGTCATCAGCATCATCGTGTTGATTGTAATGCAGTGCTCTAAATCGACAGACTATTCGTCCAAGTACTTACAGGAAACAAATTACGACGGAACTCTGTGTCACAGCATCCAGTACAGATCTGGAGACAAACGGTACATGTTAGTTGGACCCAGAATGAGTATCGGCTCTACTATAGTCCCTGGCAGTAATGGAAATACTCTAGTGATCCCAGATCGCAGGAGGAGATATTCTGGGGAGGTAAGACTGGCTGTTTAATTCTCCTAACAGTCATTGTTTTGCTTTGTTGTGTTTATACGCTATGATTCTAACTTTTTTTTTACATCTCCCCCCCATTTCTGGGTGCCCGCCCGCAAAACTCTGTTCAGTACTTTATTTGACAACTTTGTCTGATTGTGTTTTAAGTAACCACAGCTTGCAGGGAGCTGTTCACTTCGCAGGTGCTGAAACTAAATGCAGTTAATTAGGAATGTTTTTTTTTTCATTAAGGCCCAAAAATATTTTAAAAAGCATCAATGTCAGTCCTGAAAAATTGCTAAATGTTGTAAACAAAAAAACAAGTAGGTCCGCAGAGATGTCAATGCATTCACATATAATTAAATATGTACCTCTTGTAGAGTTAATATTCTTGTAAAGTTAATATTTTATCAGTTTTGTACAACTTACAGTGATGCTTTTTAAAATGTTTTCAGGTATTTTAAACCACTTGGTGTCGGTGTTGCTTCAGGATTTGTTCAGAATATTGATTCCTGCCCCTGATGATGACTCGAATAAGGCTGTATTGTTTTTTCACACACACTGGAAAGGCTCGGGATGCATGAACAATATGCTGCACTGACGTTACCTAAAGACTGACTACATATTTGCTTATTTGCTCATTATATGCTTGCTATAAACATTCGATTACGACCTCTAATAATCGAGGGTATATACATTTCCTAGATAAACCGTTTGCTAATCGCGCGTGATGGAAGCTGGAGGACAAAGGCGCAGATGGGAGTACTGCTGGATTGCTTCGTGTATTTCTTTTCTCCTTGGCATCGGACATCAAGTCTCAGCTCAGATAAGATATTCGATTCCAGAAGAAGTGAAAGAAGGAACCGCTGTGGGAAATGTTGCTAAAGATTTGGGTCTTGAAGTAAGTAGTTTGGTGGACAGGCAGTTTCGAATCGTTTCTGGATCTAAGGAGGAGCTTTTTCAAATAAATCAGGAAAATGGCGTTTTGTACGTTCATAAGAAAATCGACAGAGAGTCTGTGTGTGCTGGCAGCGGTGTTTGCATGGTAAACTTAAAAACTGTTATTGAAAATCCACTCGAGATCCACTATGTAGAAGTAGAAATATCAGATATAAACGACCATTCTCCTAGTTTTCCTGATAAAGAGCAGCGCTTGCGAATTTCTGAAAATACGCTCCCTGGCGCTGCTTATCAGTTACAGGCTGCCGGAGATCCCGATTCTGGAACAAATTCGATCCGGTCCTATAAGTTAAGTCCTAATGATCATTTTGAAATTCGAGTTCGAGAGAGTGATGAGGATAAAATGCCATTTTTAGTCCTTAAGAAGGCTGTTGATAGGGAGATTACAACCACATACAAGCTCATTTTAACAGCAGTTGACGGAGGAAATCCTCCGAGATCTGGCACCCTTAACATTACTATTACTGTTCTAGATATAAACGATAATCACCCTGTGTTTAGTCGAGAGTCATACTCTGTGACATTACAGGAGAATTGTATTGCTGGCACTGTGGTTATCCGAGTGAATGCAACTGATATGGATGAGGGCCCGAATAGCGATATCGAATACAGTTTTGCAACGTTAAACAGTAAAGTGCACGAGGTTTTTGAGCTCGATCAGGTCACGGGTGAAATACGTGTAAAAGGGGAAGTGGATTTTGAAGATACAGAAGTTTATAAACTCGATATTCAAGCCTCAGATAAGGGGCATCCACCAATGTCTGCAAACTGTAGAGTTGTTATTAAGATTATTGATGTGAATGACAACCGGCCTGAGATTGAGATTACATCGCTTTCTAAAAACATCCCTGAAGATTCTAAACCTGGAACGGTAATTTCTCTCGTCAGTGTGACTGATAAAGACGCAGGGATCAATGGTAAAGTGATTTGTCAGTTAAACAAAAATATTCCCTTTGAACTAAAGCCTTCTTTCAAAGACAATATGTACTCTTTAGTAACAAAAGTTCGGTTAGATAGAGAGATGAATTCACGATATGACATTACAATAACTGCCTCTGATTTAGGACAGCCGTCTTTGAGTGCATCGACTACTCTAAGCGTTCAGATTTCTGATGTGAATGATAATGCTCCGGAATTTTTATTAAATCCTCTAAATCTATATTTAATGGAAAATAATGCAGCCGGTTCGTCCATAATTTCAGTAAGCGCCTCTGATCGAGACACAGCTGAAAATGCCGTCATATCCTATCACATAATTAGAGGTGATGGAACTCATAATGTTTTGTCATCTTTCTTAAATATAAATTCCGAGACAGGTATTGTTTATTCGTTAAAGAGCTTTGACTTTGAAACGGCTAAAACGTTCCAGTTCCACGTGCTCGCTACAGACTCTGGAACTCCGTCTCTGAGCAGTAACGTGACAGTGAACGTGTTTATTCTGGATCAGAACGACAACGTTCCAGTGGTCTTATATCCAGTCAGCGCTAACGGTTCTGCTGAGGGTGTGGAAGAGATTCCTCGTAATGTGAACGCAGGTCATTTGGTGACTAAAATCAGAGCCTATGACGCAGATATAGGATACAACGGCTGGTTATTATTTTCACTGCTGGAAGTTAGTGACCACAGTCTCTTTGGTTTGGACCGCTATACAGGACAGATAAGGACCCTTCGCTCATTCACAGAAACAGACGAGGCCCAGCATAAACTGCTCATACTGGTCAAAGACAATGGGAACGTTTCACTCTCAGCAACATCGACCGTGATTGTCAAAGTTGTGGAGCCCAAAGAGGCTTTTGCAGCTTCTGATATTAAAAACACAGTAAAAGACGAGGAGGAAAACAACGTGACATTTTATTTGATCATCACTTTGGGTTCGATTTCAGTGCTTTTTGTCATCAGCATCATCGTGTTGATTGTAATGCAGTGCTCTAAATCGACAGACTATTCGTCCAAGTATTTACAGGATACAAATTACGACGGAACTCTGTGTCACAGCATCCAGTACAGATCTGGAGACAAACGGTACATGTTAGTTGGACCCAGAATGAGTATCGGCTCTACTATAGTCCCTGGCAGTAATGGAAATACTCTAGTGATCCCAGATCGCAGGAGGAGAGGTTCTGGAGAGGTAAGAATAACAGATTCATTCTAATTAGGCTACAGCTGCCGTTTTGCTTTAATATTGTTAAACCTAATAGTTGTCATTTATGAAATATGGCATGCCTTAGTTATTTTACAGCACAAAATCCTTTTCAGTAGCCTACTTTGTTTGACAGCTTTTATTGTCTGATGGTATTGTAAGAAACGCAGATTGCAGGGAGCTGTTCATTGCGTTGGTGCTGAAATTAACTCTTTTTTTCATTCTTTTTTTTCATTAAAAAACACGGTCAGTGGTCGAAAATTACTGAAAGCATGTCAACATTACATGAAATTAAGTCCCATAATTTTTAATTTTTGCTTTTTTCAGGTGTGCATTTCATACTGTTTACTTTAGCTTATTTTATGTGCAATCACACATTTTGTCTTCGCAATATAAGGACTTTGAGTGTATTCATGTCCATGATCCGTTTAAATTGCTTTATTTTCAGTTCATATTTATAGTGAAATTTAATTTTATAATGGTATTTTAATTTTTGTAATGGGTTGGACAGGTGATGTAACGTTTTACTGTTCACGGTAAAGAGTTGCTAAACCATATAGAATTTTTCATAATATTTTAGATATTGGTTGTTTGAAATGAACAGTAGACTGCTCGGTGTCAGTATTGCACTGTGATATGATGGAGAGAAGATGCCATGCCCCAAATGGTGCACAATGCAGTGTACAATTCTGGGCGCGTTCTCGATAATGATTGATCTTAGAGTCTTAAGATAAATTTCTCGAGCATTTTACGTGGTCGTTATTGTTTCAGTGAGTTTCCCAACAAAGCACTTACACATCGCAAAAAAGTGCTGCTTAGGAGTCGCTATTCATTTGTCAAGTGCTGAAATTTCACCTTATAAAATGGCTCGTAATTGTAGTACACGCTCTTTTATTGAAATGTTAACCTAATGCTTCGTTCCAGACAACTCGGATATAATAACTATAATACAATGTTATTGTCACGAATCCGGTCCACGAACTTTCCTATTCATTGACTCTCGCATACACACTGTTGCAATCAGACGAATTACAAACACCTGTTTACACTGATTGCACCCAGATGTTTCATATCACTCCCTCACTATTTAAAACTCACTCTGATCCCTTCCCTCTGCCGAGTAATGTTTCAGCATTTATCACTCCCCTAGAGATAGCTAACTTACGGAGCCCTTGTCATTTGCCTTAGCCCTAGTCATTTGTCTTAGTCATTAGCCTTAGCCTTAGCCTTAGCCTTAGCCTTAGCCCTAGTCATTAGTCTTATCCTTAGCCTTAGCCCTAGTCATTAGCTTTAGC